>ML271373.1:117227-240538 GCA_005239495.1 Nicotiana undulata
AGAAATTTTCAAACGCAAATCACGCTGTATTAATTTTCGTCTCTTTCTATTCAATGTACCCAGTTTGTAGATATTTTGTAGATAATTTATAGATTATTTATATTTTGATTGTAGATACTTTGTTTTTTGTTTTCACAAATTTAAAATGACTAAAACTTCTACAAATCTTCTGCAAAAAATGTAATTATGTCGAAAATCCCAATTAAACTACAATCGAATGAGAATTGGGTGATACGATATTGAGATATGTTTGACTTTGTAGTTTATTTTTAGTTTTTTTGTAGAATTTTTGTAGATGAAGAGAAAATTTTATAGTTATATTAAATGTAGTTATTATGATATTTAGAATACAATTTATCTACAAAAAAACTATACATTAACTACATTCTGGACACAATCTATAATTTAACTACAATTTAACTACAATTTAACTATAATTTATCTACAATTTAACTACAATTTCTCTACAATTTAACTATAATTTAACTACAATTTAACTACAATTTATCTACAATTTCTGTAATTTGTCTTCTTCTTCTTCTTCTTCTTCGAGATTCAATCTGAAATTCAGTCAAAACCAAGTCTCATCTTCACCAAAAACCCTCAAAATTGAGATATAAACTCCAAATCATATTCCCGATAATTTTCAACAACACCCAATCCAAACAAATAATGATTTTTGAAAACCCAAATTTGAGTTCAAGCTTTCAAGCTTTTTAATGGCTGTCAATGGTGGATTTGAGAGAAGAAAAGATGAAGAACATATATATGATCGCCAATTTCTGAAAACGATGAAGAACAGAATGTAGCAATTTCGACTTGTTGAATCTCGAAGGTCTGAATTCTACAATTTGAAGAAGAAGGAAGGGAGAAGAGGAAGAAAGAGGAGGGGAAAACGGCTGGTTACGAATGATGGGGAGAGAGAAACGTGGGATATATGGATACCTTTAATTAAGGAGTAAAAATTTGCCCATTAATTATACCCCTTTAATTAAGGAATAAAAACTGCTCATTAATTATACTTCTAAATTAGTTATGGTATAAATTTAGTAATTTGATATACTAAGTATAATTAAATCAAACATTAAATATGGAAGGTTAAGGTTTCATATATAATATAAGAATGTAAAAATTTCATAAATAAATACTTATTATTTATTGTGAACCGAAGGGAGTACTGCTAGAGACTCCAATGAGTCCGGTGAGGCTAAGAGTCGAAAGGAGGGAATATAAATGACGTTTTATGATAAGTTAACTTACGCTAGTGGGGTAAAGATTAGCTACATTAACCATAGATATAGATAAATCCTCGTGATAATAACAAAAATACTAGCACTACTACTTACAGCTTTTTGCTGTTATGATGATTGATGAAGGGTAATAGTCACGTGTCAGGTCAAGGTTCACGTGCACGACAGGCGAAAACCCTAAATAAACTCCAAGTTAGCCGCTTGTTGCAGTGCACGAGACCCCTTATGAACCCCAATTACCCGGCCGACACGCTTCCCCATTATGTCTATCTTCTCCTAGTACGTATCTTTTACTATGTCATACTTCTTTTATTAACGACTAATGGATTACATAGTCAATTTAATTGTATTGATACTCACCTCAAAAATTGTTATAGTCTGACTAGGAACAAATTTTAATTAAAAATAAAAGAATTTTGAGACATGTGATCTTAAATAAGTTATAGGATTCACAATTAAGAACATTCTACAACTATTGCAATCTTGCAAGTTTAATTTACATCCAATATTGCTATCGTAAAGCTAATCAAATAGCAGATGTATTGGCTTAATGGAGCATCATTCATGGGTAATCAAGCTACATGCCCATACATGATGGATAAGATACAAATGGCTACGTTTAGACACAAAGAAGAAAACTTCTTACTGAATCCTGAGAACAAGAATGATATTTACTGTGATAAAATAGGTCACTATAAAAGTGAATGTAACGTAAAAGAAAAAGTAAGTCAAAAGAACAAAGAACTTGTTCAAGGGAAGAATAGGCTACCAAGTAGAGCTAAAAAGAATTTGATTCATCCGTTTGCTTATAGAAAAGGACCCAAACAAGTTTGCGTTCTTAAGACTAACCCCCTGATTTCCTTTTGCAGCTCCAAGTGAAGAGGAGCAGCCAAATATGGCACATGGATAGTAGTTGTTCAAAGTATATGACAGGAAGCAAGAACCAGTTCCTTTCACTTGAGGACCTTAAAGGAAGTAATGTATCATTTGGAAATGGGAAGAAAGGTGAGATCATTGAGGTTCGAAAGGTAGGTAAGATTGATTCTCACTCTATTGAGAATGTCTACTTGATAGATGACCTAAAATACTGTCTAATCAGTTGTGTGATAGAGGTAACTTGGTAGCATTCACCTCTACAAAATATTTTGTGATTATTGTTTTGCAGGTTAAAAGAGTGAACAATATATATATATATATATATATATCCACACTTTCAGAAAATGAACTTATTTGCTTAAGTGTGTTGGACAATGATCTGTTCCTTTGGCACAAGAGACTTGGACATGCAAGTCTGAGTCAATTCAACAAATTAGTTTCCAAGGACCTGGTGATAGGGCTTCCCAACGTCAAGTTCAAGGAAGACAAAGTTTGTGAGGCTTGTACAGGGGGGAAGCAGGTAAGATCCTCTTTTAAATGCAATAAAGTGGTAAGCACCACCAGGACGATGGAACTGGTCCATATGGATCTCTGTGGTCCAATGAGAACATTAAGCAGATGTGGTAAAAGATATGTGATGGTGTTGTTGATGTTTACTCTAGGTTACTTGGACATTGTTTTTAACATATAAAGATGAAGCATTTGACATGTTCACTTCTTTTGCTAGAAAAACTCAAAAACAACTAGGTAATACCTTGCATCAATTAGGTCTAATCGTGGCACTGAATTTGAAAATGCTAAATTTGCTGAATTTTGTGATGAGCATGGCATAGATCATAATTTTTCTGCTCCTAGTACTCCACAACAAAATGGAGTACTTGAAAGAAAGAATAGGATACTTGAAGATATGGCAATGACTATGCTTCATTCTCATAAACTGCACTATAACTTCTGGATAGAAGCTGTAAATACTGCATGCTACATCATAAATAGGTGCATGACTAGACCTCTTTTAGTCCTATGAATTACTTAAAGGGAGAAAACCAAATATATCCCATCTTAGAGCATTTGGATGCAAGTTCTTTGTGCACAACAATGGTAAAGAATCCCTAGGTAAGTTTGATCCCCGAAGTGATGAGGGAGTATTCTTGGGATATTTTTCACATAAAAATGCTTATAAGGTCTATAACAAAAGAACTATGTGTGTAGAAGAAAGTGTTCATGTAGTTTTTTTTATGAAACTAACATTCTTTCTGAGAGGCAGGAACATGATGGTGAAGCAATTGGGTTGGTAAGAAACTCAAATGAAACCACAACCCTGACTGAAGCTTCACTAGAGGAAGTAGTAGGTGATGGAACAGGTTCTTCCACCCAGGGCAACATGACATGGGGAATAGGACAAAGAGGAAATGATCCTCAAACCTCAATGAAGCATGTCCATGAACCTGTTCCACAACAACAAAGCATTGGAGGAACATCAAGAGGATACCAGCTGGTTGTGAAATATTACAAGTATCAAAGTTCTTATCCCATTGAGAACATAATCACGGATCCAACCTCTGGAATTAAAACCAGATCGTCATTAAAGAATCTTTGTGCTTTTGATGATTTCTTATCTCTTATTGAACCTAAAAATGTTGCTTAGGCTTTGCAGGATGCAGACTAGGTAAATGCAATGCAATATGAATTCAACCAATTTGAAAGGAGTCAAGTTTGGCATCTAGTACCAAAACTTAAGGACATATCAGTAATTGGCACAAAATAAGTCTTCAAAAACAAGCTTGATGGAACGGTTACAAGGAAGAAGGCAATATTAGTGGTTCAATGATATAGCCAAGAAAAGGGCATAGACTATGATGAAACCTTTCCTCAAGTTGCAAGGTTAGAAGCAATAAGACTCCTCATAGCCTTTGTTGCTTATATGGAATTCACCCTTCACCAGATGGATGTCAAGAGTGCCTTCCTAAATGGATATCTAAAGTAAAACGTGTTTTCCAAGCAACCTCCGGGGTTTGAAAGCAAGGGGAGTCCTGATCATGTGTACAAACTTGACAAAGCACTTTATGGGCTCAGTCAGGCTCCAAGAGCATGGTATGAAAGATTATCAAAGTTTTAGCTTGAGCATGACTACAAGAGAGGTAAAATTAACAATACTTTGTTCTTGAAAGAAAAAAGTGAAGATCTCTTGGTAGTTCAAATATATGTTGGTGATATAATCTTTGGAGCAACTACTGATAAGTTAAGTAAAGAATATGCTAAACTAATAGGGAGTGAATTTGAAATGAGCATGATGGGTGAGATTAATTTCTTTTTAGGCTTACAAATTTAATAAAATTCAAATGGAACTATGATCCATCAGCAGAAGTATGTAAAAGAGTTACTTAAAAGATTTGAAATGGAAGATTCCAAAGAAATTGACACTCCAATTGCAACAGCTACAACGTTGGATATAGATGAACCTGGTTCATCCGTTGACTAGAAATTGTATAGGTGAATGATTGGCTCATTATTGTATCTCACTGCTAGCAGACTTGACATTGTTTTCAGTGTAGGCCTTTGTCCAAGATTTCTAGTAAATCCAAAGGAGTCTCACTTGACTGGTGTCAGGAAGATTTTGAGATATCTAAAAGGCACCCCTGATCTTTGTCTATGGTATCCTAAAGGTAGTAATTCCAATCTAGTGGGATATGTTGATGTTGATTATGCAGGTTATCTTGTGGATAGAAAGAGCAACTCATGTTTGGCACACTTTCTTGGCTCATGTCTTGTGTCTTGGGCCACCAAAAGCAAAATTATGTGGCCTTATCTTCTACTGAAGTTGAGTATATTATTGCAGCTTCATGTTGTGCTCAATTTTTGTGGATCAAATAGAAATTAATGGACTTCGGAATTGATGTCGCTTGTATTCCAATATTTTTTGATAACACTAGTGCAATTAGTATGACCAAGAACCCGGGTTCATCACAAGAGAACTACGCACATATATGTTAGGCATCACTTTTTGAGGGATAACTATGAAAAATGTTTGATCTCTGTGGAATTTTGTGCTACTGACAAGCAATTAGCTGACATCTTCACAAAATCCCTAAGTAGAGATCACTTTGAAAGGAACAGGTTAGAATTAGGGATAATTAAGCTCACCTAAAAATACCAGTCAGAAATTCACCATGAAAAAAATAAAATATTTTTGGTTAGAAAATCAGTAAATTGTGTATGTAATTAGATTAGATTTTGCTTGGTGTCACACTTTCAATAGTATACTCTTGTGACATGTGCTTAAATGGACCATTAACCTCTAATGATATTCTCTCTATTTTGGAAAATTTAGACTTGCACAAGAGAATTCTAAGTGAAGGACTTAGTTCATCAAGATTACTCGGTATGTTTTCTACACTCTGCATAATTTGAAATAATTATATTTGGATCATGAGCAGAGTCCTACCTAATTCCAAATCACTTTTGGACTTATCTGTTACAAGTGAACCAGTTCCGTTCAAAAGAGTCCCAACCGAAATGAAGTACCTAGATTCTAGGGATAGACTCCAACGTCTTTTCAAAACTGAAATTTAGTTTGATTAGACTTCTAAAAGTCTAAAAAGTTGTCGTTACCCCATTAATTACTCCTCTTTAAATTTATCAACCTTAGTGTATTCCTCACTTCATCTCTCTCAAGCCGTCAAAATACTCTCCATCATCTCACATCTTCCAAACACAATCCAACTCTCTTCTCTTCCATACCCAAGCACATAAATGGATAACACTCCTGAGAATCCTTCATCACCACAACAAGAAACCACTTACACACCCGTTATCACTCTTTTCAACACCCATCCTCTAAAAAAGGGTAAAAATGATAGCTCACAAGGTTGTTGCTGGTGGAGAAAAGATTCCGAAAATTAATGAACAACTTGAAGCGAGTAGGGAGGAAGAACCTCAGAAATCTTATGAATCCGTCAAATCTACTATTGAGGGGGAAGAAAATGTTTATTCCGAAACTAAAAAGATATCTTCTGGCCCTAAAGTTTCTCCTGAGACAATTTCTGAAGTTGCTAAAAATTTGGAGAATAGATTTGTACTGGTAGGGTCTATAGCAAGTTTTGAAACTACGCAGTCTGGAGAAGTTGGTAGTAAAAAAGAAAAAGGAAAAGAAAAGGAGAGCAAGGGTGCTAGGAGTGCTGTGAGGGGAAAGGGTAAAAGAATGGTTGAGTCTTCACCCACTTCTGTTAGTTTAACCAAAGACACAAGTGCAGTGGTTGTTTGGGGAGAGAAAACTGCTGGAATAGAGGAGAGTGTGAAGAAAACATAGGGAAGTGGGTCTGGCGAAGCTGTTGAAAGGCCGGTTCAACTTGGGAAAAATGTAGATGAACCTGTTTCATCTGAATAGAAAACTCTCGCAGACCTACTGAAGAGAGTGACTGAAAGTTATAATCCAAAGAAGAAAGGAACTTTAAAGGCTAAAACCCCTGGCACTACTAGGGCAAACAAGAAAAGGAAGGATGACCCTTCTGTTACTGTTGAAATTTATCCCACAAGAGGAAGAGCCACAAGAAACCGGCTAAAGCAGAATGAGGCAGAACTGTAGAAAGCCTTAGAAGAAAGTAGAAGAAAAGTAGTTGCTAAGAGAAAGAAGAAGATGGATGAGCCCGTTGAGGCTGTTGACATTGATGGGATAGACTTGGTCCTTCGAGATGAAGATAAGACTGAAGAAGTGGAGATTCTAACTCCTAAATCCAAGAAAGCTAAGACTTCTACTAAGAAGTCTATTCCAGAGTCAAAGTCTGTTGAACCATCCACTTTGGCAAAAAGAACCAGGTCTGCTGTGAAATCAAAACAAGTGAAAATTATGGAGGAAGAAGAATGAAGTGCATAGGAAGAATATAATTCTGACACGAAGAAAGACAAGATGGCCGAGTTTGGAAAGAGGACAATTTTGAAGGGCAGACTCCTCAAGGACTTGGAGGAGAAAGAAATAGTGTTGCTTTTGGAGAAGTTGGAGTTGCAAGGTTGGAAGGACATGGTCCTTCAGATGGATGGCAGGTTGTCCAGGAATGAAATTGTTGAGTTTATGGCAAATGGTGAGGTAAAAGATGGAAGGGTTACCAGTATGGTGAAAGGAGTGCAAGTATCCTTCAATGTGAAGGAGTTGGGAGAAATTTTGGATGTACCTGCTAAGGGTAACAATGACTATAAAAAATTCAAGTGGCCAATCCTAGAAAATCTTCCTAGTGCTCTTGCCATTACTGGAAAATTAAGTGACAATGAGGAGGAAATTGAGCCCAAGGTTATGTACAAGAGTGAGATGAAGCCACCCCACAAAGTGTTATTCGAATTTGTCAACAAATGTGTTCTGCCAATAAAGGAAAGGAGGCACATTGCAACATTCATGGATTTGGTCCTCAAGGAGTGTTTGGACTAAACGTGTCTAACAGGGCGGGTTTACCCGGAACCGGCCTGGCCTAGACCGGTTAAAACCGGAACCGGACCGGCCCGTCATGTAAGGGGCCGGGTGGGGCTGGGTAGGCGGGGTAGAGGGGTTGGTCCATTTAAGTTTAGGGTATCGGTTAACCAGACCAGTCAAACCCAGTCAAAGTGAACAGTACACTTTACCGGGTTAACCGGCCCGGACCGGACCGGTACAACGGTAAATTTTTTGTTTTTTTTTGTTTTTTAAATGTTTAGGCCCCACTTATCCGTTGGAAACGGTCACCTTTGCAGGGAACCGTTGCCCAACGACAGATTTGCACAAATGGCCCTTTTTTGGGCCTTTTGTTTTTAAATAATTAACACTTTTTCAATTTACAAATTTAACCTTTTCTAAAACTATACATACACTCCCCCCCCCNTAAATCATGCCCCGTGATTCTAGAGTGCGCTCATATGTTTGGGAACACTTTGATGTAGTAGAAGAAAATGACGAAGTTTACAAAGTAAAGTGCAGGAATTGTGGTATAATCTTAAATCTTCGTCCAAAGTGCACGACCACATGCTGTTTAAGGAGGCACATGGAGAGTTGTCTTGAGCGTCCACCAGAAATTCGTTCGATTAATTGATTTGAGACAATTTGTGTTATTTTAATATTATTAGACGTATTATGCATTTATGCTTAATGTTTTAGTTTGTTATTTTAATATTATTAGACGTATAAGTGCAAGTTTGAACTTTAATTTGAAGTATTAACTTTAATAGTTTAATTTGCAATTTTTAATTTGTTATTTTAATATTATTAGATGGTACCCAATTATTTAATAATATATTCAAATATAAGAATTTTAAAGTCTTTGCATCCTTTATTCAAATACTATTTTTATAAGTTTGTTTTTTTGTTTATATTATTATGATAGTTATAAAAAATACAAAAAATAAATATATTGTAAACCAGCCCGGCCCGGCCCGACCCGTTAAACCACTAACCCATACGGTTTAGTTTTTATCCGGATTAACCTGAACCCGTTAAACCCGTTAAGAATAACCCGTAATCGGCCCGGTACCCCTACCCGTCCGGTTCAACAAAATCCCAACCCAGCCCGGCCCGGTCCACTCGTTAGACACCTTTAGTTAGGACAGTGGGAGGCAGATTAATTGGCTTGAATTTATAATCCATCTTCTTGATAGGATTCTATATGGAACCAAGACTCATGCCATACCCTATGGATTTATTCTTATGGTTGTACTTGCACATTTCAAGGCACCTATGAAGAAGTGGAATGTTCTGCTTGTGACTATGAAGTCCAAACCACTCGTAAAGAACCTGGTTCATCCAAGAAGGTACCAGTGAATAGCAAAGTGTGAGCCTTGGTGCGAGAAAGTGGGGCTAAGGATGCTGAAATTGATAGGCTTAAGAAGAGCTGGCAGAGGTGGAGACTAAGAGGGATGCTCTCAGAACTGAGCTGGCAAAAGAAAAAGAGAAGAACGATGGCATTCTTCCAGATATGCTGAAACTACTCCAAGAAGAAAACCAAGCACATGGTCCTTCCCAGCCTTAAGCCTCCTAGTGTTAGCCCTCCTCTAAGGGAGCTCGACATGGATAACAAGAGTGTTGTCATGATGCAGCATGAGTGTTGCAAGCTAAGGTGCATGATCGACACCAAAGCTAAAAAGGGAAACGAGCAAGCGATGGCTAAGGCGTCGACGGAGGCGAGGCAGCTTGGCAAGGGCTTGACGATGAGTTGCGGGCTAAGGGTGAAACTTGATCATGGAATAGGCATCAAGGCATGAGGCAGTGATGCCAAGGCAAGGCAAAAACGAAGCAGCAAAGGCAAGCCAAAGTGCAACGGAAAGGTAATGTGCGGGCAGATTCGGTATGGCATCGAGTTGCGGCAAAATGGGCCAAGTTCCTAGGCAATGGCATGGCCAATTGTGGCTACAATGTAGCTGGATACAATGGCATTGAAGCTTTTCTAAGTCCAAGGCACAAAAATGGGGCAGCAAGCTCGAATGGACCAAGTTAACGGCAGTTACCGGCGCATGCTGTGCACATGGACATCAGTTGGGAAGTTGCTGAAATGGTGGCAGCAACCTTGCACATTTTTGGGGCCATGATCCCACTATATTTTAGCATGATTTACATGATCCTAGCATTTGGAGAGTTGTCAACTACACTAGGCTAAAGTAGTGGGCTAGTGGGCAAGTGTATATGCCTAAATGTGGGGAAAATGGGTTGTCCCATGATGTTATAAATGGGCAACCTTGCTTACACTTTGAGCAGGAGAGAAAAATGTGTGAGAGACACACATTGAGCTAGGAAAGAGTCCTAAATCTGGTTTTCAATAGAGAAAACAACTAAGTCTAAGAGTAGTCTTTGTGAGGGTCAAGAGTGATCTTCATTGTACACGATTGTACTTGAGTTTTGAGTTTCTTTGTATGCTCGAGTTGAATACAAAGTTGGGAAAGATTTTTCATGTATATTGTGCCTTGTGTTCCTCTTTAAATTTTGTTGCCTTACTTATTTTTGTGTGCCTAAAGTCAGTCCAAATACTTACTACGTCGAAGCTGCCTAAAATTAACCAAGTGCAAAGTTGCTGGAATTTTGGCCGAGTGTTGGAGCAGGCTGAAGTCAAGTGCGAGACTTGGCTGCCGCGCAGGCTGTTTTGGGGTGATCAAAAACGCGCATGTGACAACTGGTATCAGAGTGGAGCAGGTTCGTGACGGAGACACGATGGGCAGTGGCAGATTTCGTGGTCTTGTTTGAGAACATGGTCGGTGGTAACAACGAACTGCGGGAAAGACTAACGAAACTGGAGGCATTGGTTGGAAATGTCCCGGAAGGCGAAGAAAAGCAAACTCTCGTGACAAGGATTGCCTACCTTGAGGAAGAATTGGCAAAGCTAAGTCAAGAGAATACGGATCTAAGGAGCGAGACAGTGGTGTTGCGACGTGCTGTAGGCGAGGATACTCCTCAACGTGGTGTTGATCGTCTCAAGGTAAGGATCCCGGAACCTAAGGCATTCGGTGGTGCAAGGAGTGAACGTGAGTTGGAGAATTTTCTTTGGGATATGGAGTAGTATTTTCATGTTATTCGTGTGCAAGATGAGGCAGAGAAAGTAACCTTGACTAGCATGTATTTGAGTGACGATGCCAAGTTATAGTGGCGCACTCGTGTGGCTGAAGATGAAAGTTTGGGCAGACCAAATATTGAGTCGTGGGAGCGTCTTAAAAAGGAATTGAAGGATCAATTTCTTCCTAGCAATACGTCTTGGATTGCTAGGGACAAGCTGAAAAAGTTGAGGCAAACCAGATCAGTTAGAGCATATGTCAAAGAATTCACTTCTTTGACGTTGAGCATTAGTAACATGTCAGAAGAAGACAAGTTACACAACTTCATGAGAGGGCTGCAACAGTGGGCACAACTTGAGTTGCGAAGGCAGAATATTCAAAACCTCGCAAGTGTCATGGCTGCGGCAGATGCATTGGGTGATTTTCACTTGGGAGAGGAGACTTATGCTTCAAAGTCTACTGAGAGAAGGAAAG
Organism: Nicotiana undulata; assembly: GCA_005239495.1. Taxonomy (NCBI): domain Eukaryota; kingdom Viridiplantae; phylum Streptophyta; class Magnoliopsida; order Solanales; family Solanaceae; genus Nicotiana; species Nicotiana undulata. The sequence goes on from ML271373.1 coordinate 128,321, forward strand.
ACAAGCCAAAGGAGTGGAAGAAATGTGAAAATAACAATGCTAATGAAGACAAGGGGAAGGGAAAGCAAGAGGTTGTAACTTCAAAATGCAAGGAGCAGGGCAGAAAATTTGGGGGTTGTTACATATGTGATGGTCCGCACCAAGCAAGAGACTGCCCAACGAAGGCAATGTTGAATGCTATGACTGCCGTGGACAAGAGGGCTGAATTTGAGGCAATGTCCCGCGACAACAACATGTCTGGAATAAATGCAATTGTGGCTGAGGAGAAAGGGGGTCAAGGGGCGTTGATTGTCAACCCCTTAGGACTCAAAAATTGAGCTAACCTCGACGAGGACGTCGAGTTTCAAAGGGTGAGGGTGGTTTGTTAGTCCTCCTCTAAGGGAGATCGACATGGACAATAAGAGTGTTGTCATAAGGAAGCAAGAGTGTTGCAAGCTAAGGTGCATGAGCAACACCAAAGCTAAAAAGGGAAACGGGCAAGCGATGGCTAAGGCGTCGACGGAGGCGAGGCAGCTTGGCAAGGGCTTGACGATGAGTTGCGGGCTAAGGGTGACACTTGATCATGGCATAGGCATCAAGGAATGAGGCAGTGATGCTAAGGCAAGGCAAAAACGAAGCGGCAAAGGCAAGCCAAAGTGCAACGGAAAGGCAATATGAGGGCAGATTTGGTATGGCATCGAGTTGCGGCAAAATGGGTCAAGTTCGTGGGCAATGGCATGGCCATTGTGGCTACAATGCAGCTGGATACAATGGAATTGAAGCTTGTCTAAGTCCAAGGCACGAAAATGGGGCAGCAAGCTCGAATGGACCAAGTCAACGGCGGTTACCGGCACATGTTGTGCACATGGGCAGCAATTAGGAAGTTGTTGAAATGGTGGCAGCAACCTTGCACGTTTTTGGGGCCATGATCCCACTATATTTTATCATGATTTACATGATCCTAGTAGTTGGGGAGTTGTCAACTACACTAGGCTAAAGTAGTGGGCTAGTGGGCAAGTGTATAGGCCTAAATGTGGGGAAAGTGGGTTGTCCCATGATGTTATAAATGGGCAGCCTTGCTTATACTTTGAGCAGGAGAGAAAAACGTGTGAGAGACACACATTGAGCTAGGAAATAGTTCTAAATATGGTTTTCAAGAGAGAAAACAACTAAGGCTAAGAGTAGTGTGAGGGTCAAGAGTGATCTTCATTGTCCACAATTGTACTTGAGTTTTGAGTTTCTTTGTATGCTCGAGTTGAATACAAAGTTGGGAAAGGTTTTTCCTGTATATTGTGCCTTGTGTTCCTCTTTAAATTCTGTTGCCTTACTTATTTTCGTGTGCCTAAAATCAGTCCAAATACTTACTACGTTGAAGATGCCTAAAATTAACTAAGTCTAAAGTTGCTGGAATGTTGGCCGAGTGTTGGAGCAGGCTGAAGTCAAGTGCGAGACTTGGCCGCCGCGCAGGCTGTTTTGGGGTGATAAAAAATGTGCCTGTGACACCTAGCCTAGTGTAGATCAACCAGTGACCCAGTTCGGAATTTCTTTTGTTGCTTTTGCTCATTTTTTCAATATTTTTATTTCTTCTTATGCTTTGTGGTAGGATCTTATCAATCTTCAATGAAATTCACTGTCTTTTGCTCTAGCTTTTTGTTTATATTTCTTTGATGGTTAATATCCTTGGCTTGATATATGGTGATTAATCCATGATTACATTTGAAATAGCCTTGTGGCCATGACTAATTTGTCAAATTTGGTTATCTTACTTGTTTATGCAACTTTTCGATGACGCCAAAAGAGGGAAGAAAGGTTTTGCTTATACTTTGAACAGTGATGTTTATAACCTAATGAACCTAGTCCTTGATGATAATTGATAACAGGGCAAAATGGTTCTAACATTGCGTTGATGTTGAGCTAAGTTGAAACAACGCCTAAGCTTATGAAAAGTACAGAGTTTGTCATCATAAAAAAGGGGAAATTTGTTGGCCCAAGTGAATGTTTGTTTTGAAGTTGGCAAAAGAAGCTCAGGCATGAACCAGAAGCATCCCATGTGTACACATACATGAGCAAATTCGAGCATATGGGATGCACGTGAAGGAGATAAGCTTAACTTGGTATATTTGATATCTCCTGATCGAAAAGGTTGTATACTTGATAAGGAGAAGGACTCCTTACTCAAAGAGAACACTATCCAAGATAAGGAAGGAGTTAGAAGTTGAGAACAACTAGAACTCTTCCACCAAGGAAGAGTAGCATTAGAACTCTAGTTGTTTCTTCATCTACTAACTCTATATATTGCAGGATGTTCTCATTTTATAAGTACGCACAAAAGCAGAAGTTAAACGTGAGTTGAGAGGAAATAGCAAGGCATTTTGCAAGCAATTCTTGTGTGATTCAAGTGTGCGAACCTCAAGCTACATGAACCAGATAGAAGTACTAGTTCCAAGTGTCTGTCTTTTATTATAGTTCAATTGTAGTAGGTGTTTTCATATTGTACCTTTCGGCTTTGTCTAGAGGCAATTATAATAGGTACTTAGAATATTCAAGTTAGAGTTAACTTGAAGTTGTCGCAAAAGTTAGAGGTTGGTTGCCACAACGAGATTTAGAGTTAATCTTAGGTTTACAAAAGTATTTTTTTGGCTCAGTGATTTAGTTGAGAGATTGGGAAATCCTACTGAGAAGTAGGTCGTGGTTTTTTCACATTTTGAGCCAGGTGTTTTCCACGTAAACTACTTGTGTTCTTTACTTTCTACATTTACTATTTCAACGATAGTAGGTGAAGGAACACTTAGAAGAACCAGGTCCTTCCATAATCAGTTTAAGCAAAAAATTTGACACCACACAAATCAACCTCCCCCATCCCTTGTGTGGTATTGAAGTTAAAATATCAGTTCCATCAGCAGTTATAAGGATGTTCTTTTGGATGTAACGAATAGAGGTCGAATGTCCCCTTCTGTTATGTGCTCTTTTTGATGGGATTATATACAAGGAACGCGCCACCTAAAGGCACAAAGTTTTAGAAGAAAAAAAGATTAAGTCATAGTATTTGTGTGACTGTAAAACCTTTGAAATTTATGGTCTGAATCTACGACAATATTTGTGTAGCTATAAATGCTTCCTAGCATAAATATACAACGAAGGACACGAACTTCATACCTTTATCACTTTTGTATCACTGATAAAAGAAATCAATAGAATTGTTTTTGTTTATTGGAAACATCATCTTTACCTCCCAAGTGTAGGGTAAGGTTTGCGTATACGCTATCCGTTCTCGACTCCACTAATAGGGGCTCCAGTGAATTTATTGTTGTTGTTGTTTGTTGTTTACATATATGTCACATAAAATATTTTTCTGCAACTAATATTTAATTAAATTAATAAACATGACATGTGTATTGAGATAAAATTTATATCATCTGATCATATTTACATGACATAACTTTCATTATTCGGTGATATAATCTTATATGTAAAATATGGAGCATATCCTCTGTAAGGCGCCTTTTAGACCTCATATTTCCCCTTACAAAATTCGACATTTAGTACTGGAAAATTTTATATTGATATTTTAATATAGCCATTACGTTGTGGTGAAATTATCTTTATGCCTTTGAAATGAATTATTGTGAATTCAGCTCGTTGAACTTGTCCTCCATGTTTGCATTTGTACAGTGGAATTTGGAGAATACATAAGGTTTGAACAATTTATTTAAAACAACGTTTTTCTTTTCTTTTGAAAATGATAAATTACATATGAAAGTGTCCGAATTTTAATTGTTGACGGTGTTACGTCACTGCTCTATTTTTGTGGAACCGTTTAAACTGAATGTGTGATCTCCCCCCCTTCGCTCCATCTAATGTAAGAAAAAAGTTAGATCACACATATATAATTAGGTCAGTGAAAAATTCAACTGCATTTGGATTGATAATTTGGAAACAAGAGTGGATAACATGGCCAAATTAAAATTACACTAAACTTGCAGCTAGTAGTGATAAATTGGTGCATTTTTATGTCAATTAAAGTGTTTTCCTTGAAATTGTTTCACCTCAGGAAATCACACTTGAAATTATTTTCTTAGTGTTTAGTTTGGTAAAAGCAAGTGACATATGTTGATCATACACTGAAGAAAATAGTATATTATGATGTTCCTTGGAATTAAAGATCTAAAAACTATGTTAATTGTTCTTACAATTTAATGGTATATATGAATTTCATGGATTAACAGTTACCGATACCTAGAAATGAAATTTCTATGCCATGAGAGCAAGAAGTTATTTTCCTCTTTTGGTGGAAAAAAATTATAAAGAAAACTGTTTTATGATAATCAAACATTTAAAAAATATTATCATGCAAAATATTTCAATAACACCCAAAACACCTCTAATTTCACTACACTTTCCAAGAACCCTTAACTCACAGGAGAAAACTGAAGCATCAATGTACCTAACTTCTAGTAGTACTTTCCTGTTTCTTTAATCTTTACTTGCACACAATCTCCAAGAAAGTTCAACATGCTTGATTAGGTAGCTATCAAAGACCCTAACCATACATGAAAATCACACTGTATATCCTCAAAACAAAAACAAAAAAAGTTAATTAAATGAAACAAAAAAATTAAATGCTTGATTATGAGTATTTGATACTCTATTCGGTCCAAAATAAGTGATTTTTTGCCTTTTTTCATACATATTAAAAAATTCACATTTTAGCATTAATTAACAATAAAATTGACCATATTAACCTTTACTATCTCACATAAATACTCTTAACACATATTCCAACAATATTTACTCCAAAGGCAATGTAGGAAACAAATATTTAAATCATTCTCGAAATCTGAAAAAATTATTTATTTTGGACCACAAGAAAAAAGCCAAAAAATTACTTATTTTGGACCGGAGGGAGTAACCTTTTATTATTTCTTATAAGGGAGAAGGTCCAAAATACCCCTCTACTTTAAGATATTGTCTACATTTAACCTTCGTTAAACTATCCGACCAAATTTACCCCTACTGTTATACTATCTGACCAAAGTTACCCTTACCATCAGCAAACTTTTAGAAATCCCCCCCGGTCACGTGACCCAGAATCTCCTAAGTCATTTTAACTAAGTCAGTTATTGTTCTTCTTGATTCACTATTTTCGAAATAATTGGCATTTACTTACTTTCTTAATGGGGAAAAATGTAAGAGAAAGAAATATTAAAATAATATAACGGTTTGTAAACAAAGTACAGTAAATGGAGGAATCTTAATTAGGTAGCTTCTCTAAATTCTAAAAGTATTTACAACACCTCAACTTTAATGAATTCGTTGCCCAAATATACGGAGACTTTTGCAAGTATTAGTAAAAATTTGAAGTTACTTGAAAACTTTACATTGTCAGATTCAACTTTGCTTTAATCAAATGCATACGCATTGTGCACTCTTAAGTTAGTTGATCGAACTTTACACTAACCAAACAATATATATTCAAATATACATGTACATACATGATGAGCAGTTGTATATAATGCACAATATTTAGACCCACTAAATTCTACTGTGTGTATATGATTAATAAATAAATAAATTTTAAACCGATTCAAACACATTATCACCTGAAGAAAAGTGAGTGCATTTGCAATTAAAGTATCATGGATAATTTGTATAGTTTAGTAGATCAATAGTAATTTTTGAAAATAGTGGAGCAACAAGAATAACAAGTGATTTAAATAAAAGAAATTTAGGAGATTTCAGATTACCTAACAGATCAAGGGGTAATTTGTAAAAGTTTGCTGATGATAGGGGTAAATTTGACCTGATACACTACAGAAAAATAGGTCTTTAGCGATGGGAAATTCGGTCTTTAAAACTCCAAATCCGGTCGTTATCAGTCAATTACGATGGGATAAAAACCGATCGTCGCCGGTCGTTAGTGCCTCCGTCGTTAAAGGTAAACGACCGGATTTTGATCCCGTCGTAAAAACTCTTTTAACGATGGCAAGGAATCCCGGCGTTAAACAAAGATTAGCGAGGGAAATTTCCCATAGTTATATGTCGCCCCAGTCGTTACAAACTTCAGTAACAATAACTAATTTTCAGTCGTTGTTAGTATTTGACGACCGGAATTCCATTCGTTAATTGTATGTACTTTCAACGACATACTTTTTTAAAAACCAAATTTTCCCTTCGCTAATGTGAAATTTTAAGTAATAAATATATACACGCATTCGAAATCATATAAAGAATGAAGTCAATATTGGCATAAAACATCTTTTTTAATTATAGAGATTAATCAAAGTAGCAATGATATGACATCCACTTTGCATGATCCTTGTTTTCAATTCCTTAAAGAAAACAAAAAATTAAAGAAAAAGTAAAATAGTAGTTTGTACAAACGACGACAACTCCTAATAAAACAAAATAGATTTCCTTGTTCTTCAACAATTCTAGCTGCTTCAACTTGCTCGGAACTATCTTTATGGAAGATTCTTCAAACTTCAAGTCCTTTATCTGTTAAAAAAGGTTCATTTTAGTTGAGTAAGAAACAAGAGTTAAGATTGGTAAATTGTAACCACACTGTAAAATGTAAAACCACGAAGCGAAGAGCATCTCAAATGGTAGGACTCTTCCTGGATATAAATTGCCATTTACCAAATTAATATGAATATCTATCAAGTACTTTAAGGAGAGGGAAAACTTTCTATTTCTAGTATACAAGTAATAGCAAATATTTGCACAGTTTAGTCCCAGGCACTGTACAGAGAAAAGTCACTGAATCTGGTAGGATGTACATAATTGACCATTGAAAGATGCACCAGATTCACAACACATGCACCCCCACCCCAACCAAACCCATTGCAGAAAAGAAAAGGTCTAAGAAAATTGTACACACACAACAGTTTTGGCAGATATGAAATGAGGAGTAATGCCCGAAAATCTTGTCTTTTGGCAGCTTCAATTGCAGACAGTCTATTCAGTAATGATAGCATCAATATTGGGTTTTGGTGCCTCTATGAGTCTCGATGCAATGTACATTCGATACTATTCCTGGCGAGTCCAAATCTCCGAAAATTCAAACCTTAAACATGTCTTAATATGCTATACCAAATCAGATTTGTACACAATATGTAGTTTTTCTACCAGTATTGATAGCAAATCAGATCTGTACACAATCTTGTCTTTTGGCAGCTTCAATTGCAGGCAGTCTATTCAGTAATGATAGCATCAATATTGGGTTTTGGTGCCTCTATGGGTCTCAATGTAATGTACATTCGATACTATTCCTGGCGAGTCCAAATCTCCGAAAATTCAAACCCTAAACATGTCTCAATATGCTATACCAAATCAGATCTGTACACAATATATAGTTGTTCTACCAACATATGATGCCACTCGTGTTCCCTGGCACCTTCCTTGTTGGTTTTATTTATTTGGGGGAAATAAATCTATTTTTCTGGTTCACTAATGAGTAGGCTGCTCCTCTTATAATGATTGCAACCTTATCGCTTGCATGAAAAATGGTGAAGTTGTTCTAAAAAGGAGGCATCGAAAATGAACATCGTAAAACCAACAGGTGCTACACCATAAGATCAGAAAAGAATATAGTTCGGCGTAAAGCAGCGCAACACATTTGGTAATCGATTCGTGATATGACGGACGAATTACATGGAGGAGCAAGAGGCAAGTTAAGCAACGAAGCTGATTACAAGCGAAAGTATCTTCTTTTGATCCCAAGAAGAAAAGGTAAGCTAGAAATTTCTGTTTCCTTTCTCGAGATCATCCTTGTAAGGGACTCCAAATCTCTTTACCTCAACTCAGAAGGAAGATTTTGTTCAAATATTTAGGAAAAACAATACAAAAGGATTAAGACTGTTCAACAATATGAAAATTACAATCTGGACTCAAAATATGCATGCCTATACAACTAGTCACATAGGCCATACCCAGTACGTAGAATACCAGAGAGTCAAAAACCACTTAAAGGTAATGTATTTAAATTTGGTCAATTTAATCGTAGAAATAACAAAGAACAGCAAAAGAGTATCCGGCTAATGAGCTTACTGAAGATCAGGAGCTGACTACTGATAAAGATCATATAAAATTGTATAATAACTACTTTTGCCATGTGCTCAGTTAGAAAGCTTATGAACCTGTTAAATATTAATTTCAGCTTGTACTTTATTGACTTGAAGATGGTGCTGATGAAGGTTGATCACCCAGTAAGCTTATAATACGTGCATTTGAATCTATGTCATCCATACGCATCTCTAGTGATTCTTTTGCTTTTTTAGTTGCATTCAGCTCGGTCTGTAGTGATTCTTTTTCTTTTCGAGTTGCATTCAGCTCAGCCAGTATTGCAGCCTTTGAGGAGCTACAACATTTCAACTCCTTAGTGGTTATACCACCCCCTAATCCAACCACGTGACTCTTGTTTTGAGGTCCGAAGCATCTTTCTACTACCTCGATATTCGTAAGAGATGGCTCAGATTGTACCACTTCTTGTATCTCATCCTATAAAATACAAGAAAAATTATAATAACAAAATACATCAAAATGAAATGAAGGATGTAAAATGAAGTTCATCAATAAGCATACATATTTTTTACTAGCTTCAGGTTCTACAAGCATGTCATTTTTCTTGTGAGTCTCAAAGAAGATAGTCGCCATGTCTGGTGGATTACCATCTTTACCTCCCTTCACATTTAAATAAACAAGTCAAACAAAGATGAGTTTTTTTTATAGGATTGCATTGTGCACTTACCAGTTCGTAAATAATTTCTCTAATCGGCTTGCTACCCGTACGATGAGGCATTCTCAACTTAGACCTATTGATCGAGTTTCTAATACTCGTTTCCTATATTAAGAACAAACCATTAAAGTCATGAATTGTTACTTACAATAATAATAAGTTAAAAGTAGTTATGAAGTCTCACCTTAAATTTGTCACTTAAAAAATATTCCTTGACCGACCATTTCCAATCACTCTCGTCTACCTCCTCCGAGATATCTTTTAGTGCTTCATGCAATGGCTTTGACTTCACATACCTGTGCAATATTCCTCTCCAATTGGTCCACAACTTTCTCATATGATTTAACACGTGATCTCTTTGACGATTCATGTCATCACTGTCAAATTTGTCCTAAATATTTTGCAAAATCATTAATCAAGAAAGTAAAATATTTCATGTAAAATAAAAAAAATGGATGTAGTCCACATTATGGCATATTCAAAATTTGTAAAATCAATGAACTTGCAAAAAAACTACATTGGAAATTGATCAAAGCTGAAGTATGAAACACAATCTCACACTAAAAATACCAGTAGAGCTGATATAACTAGAGCTTATTGACAAACCCAGAAATTGTAAAACAAATGGAATGTCGAAACACAATGCTAGACTAACAGAAACAAGAATAATCAAATTACCATAATCAGACAAAAGAGGTAAAAAGCAGTCAGTTTGAACAACAGAAGAAACAATGAACGAACGTATTGAAAACCTCGAAAGGTAACAAAAGGAACAATTTCAAACTATAAACAACCAACAATTCCATTTTTAGCTATCCATTGTCAGCACAGGTACTTATATTGCATGCTTACAATTATGCAGTATAATGGCTATATATGCTATCATTTAAATACCAGGGCAACAATTACAACTACTTTAAATCAAATCAAACTCATAATTAAAGTGTGAAACAAAGCAGGAAAATCAGGAAAATCAACTAGAAAATACAATGAACGAAACAGAGCAGGAAAATCAAAAACTCAAACATGGATCTATATTGAATCATGGACGAGAAAAGGCAAGGGTAGCACTGTTTGGACAGAAAAGGCAGCAGCTTGGAAGCTTGAAAATACACAGATAATTGAATGCAAATCATGTAATTATCTGTCAAATACAAGGGAAAACATCAAAGTGGAAATTCACAACGGAGAGAGCAAGGCTCTAGCTTCTCATGCATTGGATTCAGCCGCATGCACATGCTCCTTTGTTACCAACTCCAGAACTTTTACAATGCCAATAACAACCTTGGAAGAATCAGTATGTCCAGGTCCAGGACATGAAGGGCTCGAGTTAGAGATTGAACCAAACCGACATCTATGAAAGTAGCTGAAGCTTCTGCTGAGATGGAAGAACCTGTAGGTGCCCGAGCAGTCAGTACATCATTGAGAAGATCAATAAATGCTTAAATATCGGTTGTTGGTGCCCTAAAACCCTTTTCAATCTCAACAAAATCACTAAAGACATTGTTAATCTCTGAGATTCTTTTCCTTGCCTCTGTTGAGCGAACACAAGATGCCACCAAAAACTGGCTAGCTTTGCTCGAAAGTTTTTACCTCCAGTCCACATCAGTTTTTCTCTCTTTCCTAGAACTCTTGGAATGTGGTAAAAACTTATGAAGAATATGATGAAAAATTCCACCAACAAAATTATGCTGATCAAGAAGGGAAATTCTGAATTAAAATATTGCTTTATAGTGCTTTAAATGCTTACCGTAACAGCTCGCCACATGTGTTCCATCTTATCTTCTCCGATGTCCTTCCATGAATGTACTTGCAACGGACACATATTACGGTCACGAACTAATATACCCAAGTGTCTCGAAAATGAGGCTTGATGCTTCCCAACAACCCGATTGTGGTAAAAGTTGACTCTAAACTTTTCTCCAGGTTTGAGTCCCGCAACATCTTTATTCCTATTCTTTCCTCTCACCTTTTTTGGGTTTTCAGATTCACATAGATCTGCAAATTTTAATATTTAACATAAATTAAATTCCATCTTATAACAAACAAAAAAATATTAAACTTGATATCTTGCATTATTTCATCTTCTTGAGCGAGAGAAACATCATCTTCCATCGGATCGTAACTAGGAGGCATAAGATTATTACTATTAGGTGCTAGCTTATTCTGCTCAGAAGCTGTTGAGTTGTGATTTTTACTTTCCCCAACAAGATTTCTCTTTCCAACTATTCCTTTTGCCGAGCCCACAGATCTAACGTTTTGCCCGCGTCCCCTTGCTAAAGCACCAGGTTGACTGCAAGTGTCTCGTACATTCTTCGAATTAGCTCTAAGTTTTGATTTGAGTAAAGCATAAAATAACTTCCAGTCTTATAACAAACAAAAAAGAATAATTAAAACTTGAGACCTTGCATCATTTCAGCTTCTTGAGTAAAGGGAATATCTTCTTCCATCATATCAAAACCAGGAGGCATAACATTATTACTCTTTCCAACGCTTCCTTTTGCCAAGCCCACAGATCTATCGTTTTGCCCACGTCCCCTTGCTATAGCACCAGGTTGACTGCAAGTGTCTCGTACATTCTTCGAAGTAGCTCTAAGTTTTGATTTGAGTAAAGCATAAAATAACTTCCAGTCTTATAACAAACAAAAAAGAATAATTAACACTTTAGACCTTGCATCATTTCAGTTTCTTGAGTAAAGGGAATATCTTCTTCCATCATATCAAAACCAGGAGGCATAGCATTATTACTGTTATGTGCTAGTTTATTCTACTTAGAAGCCCCTAAGTTGTAATTTTTAATCCCTCCCAATAGATTTTTCTTGCCAACATTTACTTTTGTAGAGCCCAAAGATCGAAAGCTTTGCCCCTGTCCCCTTGCTAAAGACGCAGGTTGAATGTATGCAAGATTTACATTCTTCAAAGCTCCTCCTGTTTCTGCAAATTTTGATTAATGTGAAACATAAAACCAATACCAGTTCAATAAGAAACAAAACAAAAAAAAATTAAAACTTAAGAGACCTTGATTCGCTTCAGCGTCTTGAGCGAGGGGAGCATCGTCTTCCATCGAAGAGAAACCAGGAGGCACAAGATTATTAGTATGTGCAAGCTTATTCTGCTCAAAAGCTGTTGAGTTGTAATTTTTACTTTCGCCAATCAGAGTTCTCTTTCCAATACTTGTCTTTACAGATCCTAAAGATCCAAAGTTATGTCCTCTTCCCCTTGCAAAAGCACCAGGTTGAATATATGCATGATGTACATTCTTTGAAGTTACTCCCATTTCAGACTTCTGAAATTTTGATGGATTCATGTCAACCTAAAATAAGATAAAAGTATGGAGTAATGGTTAGATGAGAAAGATTAAAAAAAATTATTAAGACCAGTAATAACATTTAATTGGTCAGACATTTATCTTCTTTCTTTCATGTAGTATTGACACGGAAAGTTGTGAAATTAAAATAGAGAAGAAAAAGTCTCACATTCTCAACTTGTCCACTTTCAGCAAGGTTGAACTATAGGCGGATGCTAAAAATAAAAGTTGTTAATCCCATTTATGAATTTTGATCTAACAATAAAATTCTTGAGATAAGGTAAATGTTTTCACAAAATCGGCCCGCAATTACACTGAAAAAACATTATAGAGTGTTGACAGGAATATTCTACACTAGTTGAGAACAGGCTTCTTCTAGTTAGATATAAAGAAGGATAAAAAGTTGACTTACAGGTAAGACCACTTAAATGCATCAAAAAACCTGTACAGTGTTTCACTAGTTCGCAACATTATTCAAATCTTTCTTCTTTTTCTCCCTTTTTACAGGATCCTTACCAACATAGATCTAAAATTTTAGGTGATAGTTAAAAACCTTCATGAGTTTCTTTTCCTTTTCATTTGTGTAGAATTATCTAAATTCTCCAAATCATCATCCTTTTCTTGCAAAATGTCAAAAGTATCACGAGGCAGAACTTTTCTTACAACATGCCAGCCTTTATTTGAAGGATCATCGACATAATATACTTGTAATGCTTGGTTTGCTAATACAAATGGCTCATTAGTTTTCAATAATCGCTGAGGATTAACACTCACAAAGTCATATTTATCCATTTTAATTCCCTTTTCTTGGTCATACACATCAAACCACATACATCTAAACAAGATCACTCTTTTTCCTCCAATAAATTGCAACTCTAGAATCTCAGTGAGTTCAAATAATCAATGTTTTTATTCTCTTCATCTGTCTCACCAACTACAACAACCCTGCAATTTTGAGTTCTCAAACCCTTGTCATAGTCTTCCACATGAAACCTATATCCATTAGTAATATAACCTTTGAGACGTCTCACATATGGCAGGGGACCACGCGACAAAGTGAGCAAATCTTCCATTTTCTTACTGTTATCACATTTGTACAACTCTACAACCTATCAAAATCAATTATATAATTTAATTAGCAAATACTATAAAAATTTATGTCTTAAAACATAACAATAGTATATAACTAGTACTAACCTTTTTTTTTAACCAACTAATGAACTCCCTATCTGAATATTTTTGAGAGGTATCACCTGGAATTTCTGAATACTCTCTACAAAAAATTAAGGAATAAAATGTCATTTTAATTTAAATCATGGATAAAGTATATCTGAATTATTATGTCGAATCAATACTTACTCGAGAAATGATTGAATTTCATCACAGTTCTTCAAGATATAAATATGTGCTTGCTCTAATTCATCTGGATTAAGTTTGTCTAATTTTCCAGCTCTTAATTCTTTTCCAGGTTGACAAAAAATTGTTAAACCTCCATCAGATTTAATAACACCACCATCATAATTTCGCTCAAGGCGATTAAACTTTGTTTCCATTGTATGCAAATACCTTGAGCATAGAGTCAAACATTCAGTTGCCAAATATCCCTCCGCGATAGAACCTTCTGGGCAAGCCCTATTACCAACTAAAGATTTCAAAAAGTATAGCCATCGCTCCACTGGATACATCCATCGATATTGAATAGGTCCAGCAATTATAGCTTCATTAGCTAAATGAATCGGCAAGTGCACCATTACATCAAAAAATGAAGGAGGGAATACCTTTTCTAACTTGCACAGAGTTACAGGAATTTGAGCTGCTATATGTTCTAACTCATCCATTCTTAAACATTTTGCTCCAAGCAAGTTGAAAAATAAAGAAAACTCAATAACAGGTTCACATACAGATTTGCAAAGCATACCACGTATAGCAAGTGGAGGTAAATGTTGTAGAAGAACATGGCAATCATGATTTTTTAGGCCTGAAATTTTGCGATCTTTAATGTTGACACACTGACATATATTTGATGAATATCCATCTGGGACCTTTAAGTTCTTTAGGAATCTGAAAAATGTGTTCTTCTCTTAAGGCGATAACGTGTAACATGCTGTTGGTGCTCATATTTATCCCCATTTCTAATTGGATGCAATTCTTTCCTTATGTTCATTGCTTGCAAATCCAATCGAGCTTTTATGGTATCTTTGGTTTTTCCTTTGACATTTAAGATTGTCCCCAAAATATTGTCACATACATTTTTCTCGATATGTATCACATCTAAATTATGTCGCAACAATAGAGTTTTCCAATAGGGAAGATCAAAGAAAATACTCTTCTTATTCCAATTATCACCCCTACTCTCATGCGATATTTTAATCTTCTTCTTTGGATCCTTTGGTAGTGGTAAACCATCTAAATCAGCCACTTGATCAAGTATATCCTCACCGGATAAAATTTCGGGTGGTAGTCTTCGCTTCTTAGTGCCATCAAATGACTCTTTATCATTCCTCCATCTGTGATTAAGAGGAAGAAAGCGTCTATGACCCATATAACACTGCTTTTTCTATTTTCCAGCCTAATCGATGATGTTTCTTTATTGCAACATGGGCAAGCCAATTTTCCTTTTGTACTCCATCCAGATAAGTTTGCATAAGCCGGAAAGTCATTAATGGTCCATAATAAAGCTGCATGCAACATAAAGTTCTGTCTAGTTGACGCATCAAAGGTTTCCACTCCAATTTCCCATAATTCCTTTAATTCATCCATCAAAGGCTGAAAATAAACATTAATTGCGTCTCTTGGACTTTCAGGACCAGGAATAAGCATCGACAAAATAAAATTCTCTTGCTTCATACATAGCCAAGGTGGTAAATTATAAGGAATAAGTACAACAGGCCAAATGCTATACGGAGTTCTAGAACTTCCAAATGGTTGAAAACCATCACTAGCAAGTCCAAGTCGAACATTACGAGGTTCATCGGCGAAAGATTGGTGAAGTTCATCAAACTTTTTCCATGCCATTGAGTCAGCTGGGTGCCTCATTATTCCATCGTCAACTCTTTTTTCATGATGCCATGTCATTAAAGATGATATCTTTGAGGACATAAATAACCTTTGGAGTCTTGGCTTTAAGGAAAAATAACGTAAAATCTCGTGCGCTATCTTTTTCCCACTCTTTAATTTAGTTTCTCCACTATGTTTATCCTCTTTCCATCTATACGCTCCACAAACTTTGCAAGATTCAAGAAACTTGTCATCCTTCCAATATAACATGCAATTATTTCTACACGCATCAATCTTCCTGTAAGAAAGTCCAAGATCCCGAATTATCTTCTTTGCCTCATAATATGAATCTGGCAAGTTTGATTCGTCAGGCAACATATCTTCCTTCAACATCTTCAACAACATTGTAAATGACTCATGACTCCAACGCCCAATACTTTTGATATGAAGCAATTTAACCATAGTAGAAAGTTTAGAAACATTTAAATTTTGGTACAATGGTTGCTCAAAATCCTTTAAAAGCCTATAGAATTTTTTTGCTTCAAGATTTGGTTCCTCCTCAATAAAATCATCACCATCAGTGTTCGTATTGTCTGCACCAAAATTAGGATATAAATCTCTTAGGATCCCATGTATTTCATCCTCACCATCAGCTTCTTCAATGTCATCATTTTCTATATCTTCTGGAGTTGATTGTGGCTCACCTAACTTTTCCCCGTGGTGATACCAAAACGTATAATTTTGAATTATTCCATGTACTATTAAATGTGACTTAATCATCTCACGTGTTCCAGAAGATGTGTTACAACATTTGATACATGGACAGCGTATTACACGCGCTTCACTTAATCTTGTAAAAGCAAAATCCAAAAAGTTGTCCACCCCAAGCTTGTAAGCATTACCAAGTCGGTCATGGACAAGTTCCATCCATTTCTTATCAGGTGCCATAATCTACTGCATGTGTAATATATATGTATATATGTTAAAAGAACTTATGGATCATCAATAACTCCTACATTACGAGAGAACTTATCAAAGAATTATATTATATTTAAAACAAAAAACCTCTTAGTAAAATATTATTTATTTTTTACCCTTTAAAATTTTATTTTATCCAAGACGTGATTATAATTTAATTAATTTTTTAATATTGAGACAACCCACAAACAGAATATTTTAAAATATTAAAAATAATTTATATAGTATTTCACCAAATGCTAATCCTACTGCAGCCGGTAAGAGCTTGAACTCTGTTGCACCAAATGCTAATCCAACTCCAGTGGAAATTAGTAAGCAAACACAAGTATAAAACATAAGAAAACTTAGCTGATTTTAAGTTTCATTTATGTTCTGAACCATCGGTTACTCTACTGGAAAATGGAAACGGACATTAAAATTTATATTGTTAGTAATAAGATCGATTTAATTAGATGTTGCATTTACTTGCACTTTAAGATAGCCCCTTTATGAAAGTTATACATGTATAAGTAAAGATTTATTCATCTTCTTTGTAAGGTGGGTAATCGATCTACGGCTTAAAATTACTAATTAATTTTGATGTTTTAATTTTGCACTTGGTTAGGACTTGACATCAACATCAACTGATTAAGGAAATTGTAACTGTAGTAGTAATCTCAAGGGAAAGACAGTGCAAAAGTTGCAAAGAAACAACCAAGAACAGGGCAAAAAATAGTAGATGTTACTGTTCCATTGAAGCCTACTGCTGATTTTACTGTTCCATTGAAGCCTACTGCTGATTCTACTGTTCCATTGAAGCCTATTGCTGATCTTCCTATGAGTACTGTTCAAATGAATGAAACTGTGGCTACTACAAAAGGAGTACTAACTACAAGGAGTACTAACTACAGGCTGCCACCCACACGAAAGTTTCTTTCTTTTAAGTTAGGAGAATACTTTTAAAAAAGAAGTTTTCTTTAAATGCTTGCACCCAAACCTTATTCTATTTCTCTTCAAATTATAAGCACTTAAATAAAGACGCTTGACATTTCAGCTCTCTACGTTTTATTTTGCATCTTCAGATATGTAGTTCAGTTCTTTCTACCACAACTTTTGTGTTAAGGGCAGGAAAAGAGCAACACTTATGCAGGTTGTTTACACTGTATAATAATCTGCATCATGTGAAAAATTGAACGCCCTGAACTTCTCCCATTCCTAATTATTGTACAGTGTAAAAAAGCAACAGGTCTGAATGTAAACCCTCTTCTTCACAGTCCTCTAAAACTGTTCATGAGCAACCTCAATACCATTCTCTTAAATAAATAATGCAATCTAGGCCTGAATTACCCGTTTATGGCCGCGATGAAGATCGCCCTATAAGGTTACATCATAGCGCTAGGACTTCTCTCACAAACTATAACAGATTAATTACCTATCGTGCATTAAAATAAGAAGCATAAATGGTAGAGAAAGCAGAAGATGAGGAAAATAACAACTTCGATGGAAAGCATAGTCAGATTTATAAGCTTACGACATTGAAAAATTGCAAGAAATATAATGGAAACAGAACAATTATCATATAAATCTGAAAGGCGTCGATTTGAAAAGCAGAGAGGTAACAAAAAGACCCAAAATCACAAAAATTACAACTACAAATTTAGCGACTTGAGTTTACCTTGACGAGAAAGCACAGCAAGAAGACCAAATCGTATAAGCTGCGTTGACAGAACCCACAAATCAAGTATAAGCACAGAAAGTAACAGACCCAGCTATTACCGTTGACACCCAGCTATTAGCGTTGATACAAATTCACCACAAAGCCCACAAATTATAAGCTGCCTACACCAAGAAGACCAAATCGTTTTGTGATTTTTGTTGAGTTTTGCTCTGTATATATATATATATATATATATAGTGTTAAATCGATCAGAACTCACTGATGGAGTAACGATGGAGTAGCGATGGAGTAGCGGGCAGTTGCAGTAAGGGCCTCTTTGTTCCTGATTCTTTGCATCCTCTTTGCTGAATCTGGTATAGGTGTTTTGGGATAACATTCTAGTGCGAGAATTTAGGGTTTTTTTGATTAATTTGGGGGATATGGGCGGAAGTGCCGAGTAAAATAAAGAGAGAATCAATTTTAGCCCATTTTGGGGGATATGGTCGCCGATTTGTTATAAATTTAGCGCAAATATTTTTTGATTATTAATTTTATTCTGATTTAATAATTAATAACGAGGGGATTGACACAATTTAAAAGACCGGAAATTATTCCCTCGTTAAAAATACAGTAAAAATTGACTTTAACGACCGGAATAAATATTGGCCGCTATAAGCATACATATAACGACTGGATTAATTTTCTTTCGTAAAGAAGTGGTCGTTAAAGACCTCTTTTCCTGTAGTGATAGTATGACAGTATGGATAAATTTAGTTGAATAGTATAACTGAGATTAAATATGACAATATTATAAAGTAGAGGGATATATTTTACCCTTCCCCTTCTTATAATGGTTTACCTTGTGTACATTAGGATTAAGTTGATTTACAACATGTAACTCTTTTTATCAAATCTGTTATGGTGACAATGAAAATAGAACACCCCTCAGGTTCATAATAAGCTACTTTTTATTCTTAAAATACTACGTAACTCCTAAAAGAAGAGAAGGTATTTTGACTATAGTACCCTTAATTATCATTTGCATATTGTGAACTTGACATATTCGAATATGAAAATAAGGACAAAGTGGAAACATAAAGTTAATAATTCCTTCTCGATTATGTAAAAAACAATTAAATTGAACCAAAATAAAAGGGCAACAAAATTACTTATTATGAGGCGGGGGGGAGTAATAATTAAACCCTCGGTGTCGAAGTAAATTGATACTTGAGCGTATATAACTTAAACCATATCCATGTTCTCTCTTCATTTCCTTTCTTTTTAAATACCTCAGCGGGCCATGGATAGGCAACCATATTGCCCCTCCCCCCTCACAAAAAAAATCTAATCACACAACACAACAGAAACACCATAGATAGAGAATCTCACAACAAATGACATGTACAGTTGATTACTTCATCTAATCTAATGGTAGAAAAGGGAAGAAACAAACAACAAAATATCCATTAAATGAAGTAAAGCCACTAAGCTTTACTCTGTGTGTGTTTGTGCATGTGCCCATTCTCCTATTAGGTCTTCAAGTGCACTATCTTTATCTCTCTTTTTCCTCTCTACTGTTTTAGATCAGTGCTTTAACTTCAAAAGCCTAGCTAGCTACTCACTTTTCTCAGAATATGACTCCTGAAGACTCCTTAAGAACTCTCTCTTTAGATTATCTCAATCTTCTCATCAACGGTCAAGCTTTTAGTGATGTTACTTTCAGTGTTGAAGGTCGTTTAGTTCATGCTCATAGATGCATCTTAGCTGCTAGGAGTCTTTTCTTCAGGAAATTCTTCTGTGGGCCGGAGTCGCCTGTTGGCGGCTGCGGCCCAAGGATAAACCCCTTCAGCGGCGGGCTAGCATCGTCGCCAAGGGGCACGAGTGGTTCACAAGTGATACCTGTGAACACAGTAGGGTATGAAGTTTTCTTGTTGATGCTTCAATTTTTGTACAGTGGACAAGTTTCAATTGTTCCACAAAAACATGAACCAAGGCCTAATTGTGGGGAGAGAAGCTGTTGGCATACACATTGCACCTCAGCCGTTGATCTTGCCCTTGATACTCTTGCAGCCGCTAGATCTTTTGGTGTGGAACAGCTCGCTTTGCTAACTCAGGTTTGTGTTTTTCCTTAACTTTTAATTTCTTTCTAGCATGTTATGTTCTTTGAGGTGTTTCACTTTTGGAAGGGGGTAATAAGATTTTCATTTTTTCTGTTGTTAAGGGATCTTTGGCTAATTTTTTCATTTCAGAGAAATCTGGTACTTCTTTCTTTCTTTTTTCCATAGGTTTCTTTTTTGCAGAATCACCAGATCCAAGTTTTTCATACACAGCTTAAGGAAATAGTACCAAATGATACCTTTCTTTCCTCTTTCATCTTAATTTACCAAAAGTTCGTAAATTTTTGTAGTGGAATCTTGATTGTTAATGTCTCATCTCATAAGTGTTTTTCTTGATTTCATGTAGTATAAGATTTTTCAGTTATTTGGATTGACCTATTATCCTTGTGCTCCAAACTCGAAGGTTTCCAAATTTGGTTTCTTGATTTCACCGGTCTTGTCTATCCACTGTGATGATATCAAATCTTTCCTAAATAGTGATCTACTTTCCTCTTTTGGTTCTAAACAGCAACAGCGAATGACCGATGGAATTATTAATGCTAAATGAATAAATGAATACCTACCCTACCTAATCACAAATTTGCACAAACACGTTGGACACATAAAATTTTCCTAGATATGCAAAATTCCTCATTTGTAAAATCCATTTGAATTACTACAATTTTATTTCTTGTTTCTGTTTTTTGACATTTGTTTTATTAGCAGAAGCAATTGGCAAGCATGGTGGAGAAGGCTTCAATTGAAGATGTGATGAAAGTTTTAATAGCTTCAAGAAAACAAGACATGCACCAACTTTGGACTACTTGTTCTCATTTAGTTGCAAAATCAGGCCTCCCACCAGAAATCTTAGCCAAACACCTCCCTATTGATGTTGTAGCCAAAATTGAAGATCTCCGTCTCAAATCCTCCATATCACGAACAAGATCATTAATCCCTCATCACCACCACCTCCATCACCACCACGAAATTCCTTCGACCATTGAGCTCGAGGACCATAAAATTCGACGAATGAGACGAGCCCTTGACTCGTCAGACGTTGAACTTGTCAAGCTTATGGTAATGGGAGAAGGCCTAAATCTTGATGAATCGCTCGCATTGCATTATGCTGTGGAGAATTGCAGCCGGGAAGTAGTGAAAGCACTGCTCGAGCTCGGGGCAGCTGATGTGAACTATCAGGCCGGACCCAACGGCAAAAGCCCGCTTCACTTAGCAGCTGAAATGGTGTCACCAGACATGGTCGCAGTTCTATTGGACCATCATGCTGACCCGAACACACAAACGATGGATGGGATCACTCCACTCGACATCCTCAGAACCCTAACGTCCGATTTTCTATTTAAGGGTGCTATCCCCGGACTCACTCACATTGAACCGAATAAGCTAAGACTTTGCCTAGAACTTGTTCAATCAGCAGCAATGGTAATTTCTCGAGAGGAAGGAGAAGCGAATAATAATCCGTCTTCGAATAATATATATCCTCAAAATGTTCGTGAAGACCATAGTTCTAGTACAAGCAGCGGGAACAACAATTTGGGAAACTTAAACGTGGATTCAAGAATGGTGTATTTAAATCTTGGTGCAGCACCACATCATCAAATGGCATGCAAAATGAATGAAGGAGATCAACATGATTGCAGCAGCAGCCACAATAACCAGAATCCAGCATCAATGTACCACCACCATTCTCATGAGTATTAATTAATTTTACGTAACCGTTCTGTTAGTTTCAATTATATCCACTAGAAATTAAATACTTCTTTTTGCTTCTACCCCTTTGGTCTCTTCTTCTTCTTCTGCAGAGAGATAAATTGTCTATAATTTCAAGGAGTTGAGAAACATAAAGCAAAAGGCTGATGATTAAGAAATTACTCACATGGGAAATTACTATATTAATCACTCTGAGTTGCATATTTGATAGTACCAATTAACCCCATTTTCATCTTCATCTCTTGTTCCTTCACTTTCTTTTTCATTCCACTAGTACTTTGTTGGTTTCTGGCAGGGAATTAAAGCTCAAAGGTTATTTGTGGTTAGGCAGAATCTAGTAGTTTTAGTTCAAATTATGTATTTGTATTAAGAAATTCAAAAGAAAAGTACACATTAATTAAATTTAGAACCCAATTAGTAAAATCTAATATCACTATCCTAATTTAAAATCAATAACGTTTAAATCTTGGTTTCTGGTAGGTCTTTTTTTGTTTTGTTTTTTGGAGTGTTTTCTAGGGCGGATTCAGATTGATAATGCAGTATGCATTTAGCTTTGGATTTGGAGAATTTGTTCATCACTCTCATGGGGGATATATGATGGGACAAGAAAATGAGATTCCAAGTTTTTATGGAGAGAAGGGACGCAGGTCAATCTTTTCAACCTTGGCCTGTCAACTCCTATAGTTACCTTTTCTTTTTCTTCTTTTAAAAATGATATAGTACTAGTGCTCCGTTTCAATTTATGTGAATTTATTTTCTATTCCGTTCATGCCAAAAATAATGATCATTTTTTATAATGGAAGCAATTTACTTTTATGCAATGATTTATAACACAATATATATGTGTCTCAATTTACACTAAATTATTAAGTACTTGATATTATATACTGCAACCAATAATTTTCTTGTGTTATCCTCGATCCACCACCCAACTTCCCTCTTCATTTCTGTTCATACAGAAAATATTTATTGAGTACTATATACACATTATTTAATTACATATTAATTATTATTTTTGACCGTTTAATTTATATAGTACTACTTGTTTATTTGCAAATTTCATGTGCATAAACATCTTCTATACTAGATGTTTTTCGTTTCTTGTGATGGTGGGGTTACATGTTTCTTACCAATTTTGGCCTTTTTACTCTAATGAGGAATATGAGCTGGACCTTTATTAATCTTTTTATTTTTTGGTTATGTAGGAGACTTGATAGACTTAGAGATAATCTTCTTTTATAGAATTGTATTATGAAAGATATGGTTTCACTTTAGAAAATGTGATTGGTTGTCTTGCATGAATGCAACAGTGAGTGTGACTTCACGACGTAATGGTTACAATTTCCCAATTAAAAAATTCTTTATTTTATCAAAATATCTTCTATTTTGTCTTGCTCCCCTTTCTACGCACAAAAAAAAAAAAAAAAAAAAAAAAAAAAAACGATAGGAGTAAATTAATAAAAAGGAAACGAAATCCTTCGAAGTGAAACCCTAGCTAGCTTAATTAGGATAATTAAGTAGGTTTCACCAGCGTGTGGAACTATCTCGAGTATTGTAAGAGTGTGTTACATTTTCAGTTGTCAATGTTAGAGCTTTAGTTAGGGTTTGAAAAGTTATGATCTTTACTTGACACTTTGGAGAATTACTTTGAAACAATGGTGCAATGCTTACTAACTCGACTATTTTGGCTTGTGATAGTACTTTGTTTGTCTCTGGAAACAGCAAAAGAGTTAGTAAGAGTGAAAATTTTGATTTGCCTTGAATCTTGATTCCTAGTAACTATTTAACCGTAGTTACATCTTTTTCCCTCAGTTTTGGAGCTTCTTGTTCAATATACATATTTCTAAAGTAGGAAACAGACATGGTTTGTAAGAATTTTTATCAGCTTATTATTAGTAATATATAAATTCAGCAAATACCCTAATTCTTTTTGTGCACCCTATTGTGTTATCTATCAGCATTAGTCATATCAATGAATTTGGAAGAATCCATTTGTGTTTTCCATGGAAAATAAGATTTACCTAATATTAGAGTATAAATTAATTTCATGTTAAATTCCCATATATTTAAGCCTTGTGGATAAAGTTACTCAATACACGTTGATGCGAGATCGGAGATGTCATATACAATTAGTGATCAAATGCACGCAAATTGATCACCACAGTTACAAAAATAATCATGTCGAACTGTTCATTTCGACTTATTTCTAGTTGAGTTGCTTAGATAAATGGAAGTTTGAGAATCTTTAATGTCTTAAGGCATTTGCTGCCTAATTAATGCATATATATATATATATATATATATAAGGGTATTGTCATAAGGCAAGTTGAAGGTGTAAAGTTATACTATACTCTCTATAATGTCTCAACTTGTTATATTTAAAAGTAAATCTCAAGTAGTGGACAATGATGTTCGTTAAACAAGATTTGTCGGCAGAAAAAGTGACACGTACTGCAGCTTCCTCTAGACAAAACAAGCTTAGCTTCCTTCTTTTTAACTTCTCTTTCATTTTCTTTCTTCTTTCACACAATTTAGGAAGCTCGTATATATATACTGGATATTAATTCCAGTGAGGCCGGGAAGCTGGAAATGAAGCCGTATGAGGTGGAAGTCTCACTAAAGTTTTGAACTCCTTAACTATGGAACTACGCTTTTAAATTAACTCAATAAAATTCAAAATATAATATATAGAGAGTGAAAATAAATTTTACCTTTGAACATAAATCCGCCCCTAACTTACCTCCATGCATACACTACAAGATGGACACAATACTTTCTCAAGAAAACTTGTTGGAGTAAGAAAGATATCATTCCTTTTTAGATTGATTAAAATGAAAAGAGTGTCATGTAAATAGGATAGCGAGACTAATAATTAAACAAATATGGATAGAATGAAAGGTATATATTTTTCTTTTAACAACCAATTGCAAGCCTTGTGAGCATTCGTAATATGTTATTGAGAAAATTTGAGGCCACACTTAAGTAGTATACTAATTAAGCATGAAAGGATTAAAATCTTCTTCTTGTTTTATCTTGTTGTTGTAGTGCTACTGCCGCCACTATCCCTACACTTTTTGGCTAAAGTTAAACAGAAGAGTTTAACAAAAGAAAAGGCTTTGCCTGGATATTTTGGAATTCTTTTATCTATGTAAAAGAAATTGTAGGGCTGATATTTATGGATTCAGATTATTTATGGTATGACTACTAGTTACTAATAAAATTATACTCCTAGCAGGTTCTCAAACACAAAGAGTAGTCCTTTCTAATTTTCTTTTCCTTTTTTAATTTATTGGGATTTGTCCTCGTAAATCATGACATACGTAGTGGGCGACATGCTTGAAATGACGGGACAATGAAAATTAAAGTTTCCCAATCTATCGTTGGTTCTTTTTCATCTGATATTCTTTACAATTCTTATTAAGAAAATTTGATGTGGTTTGTTTAAGTGGTGATCATTTCGGATGTGTATTAGTGGAGGTAGAATATTTACTATGGACGCTCAATATATATATATATATTATATATATATGTACAACTTTTATCATCAATTTCCTTTATTTCTTTATCTAAAGTAAAGGAATTAGGGCTAAGAAGAGTCAAGAATATTAACAAAAAAGGAAGACCTCTTTTCTTTGTCTTGATTTTGTTCGAAAGGACCATCTTATTCTCATGGCCTGGTCTGGTCAGTACCCAGCCGGCCTCTTTTATTCCAACGAATTTGAATATATATATATATCATCCCTTCTAGTTCAATAAATAAATGGCAGGAGGTTCGCATAAACCCCTTCTGCCCTTCTAGTTCTGCTCATTGTAGTACGTAACCCTTTTAATTCTCTCCACCAAAATGCTCATTATGTTGATTGATAAGTTGAAAACGGAATGCTTGAAAGAAATGGGAAGTGTATAGATAAGATGTTGCGACTTGCGAGTACAGCTTTCACAAAACTGCTTCTGCATGTAAGATTATATTCTCATAATTTAATTATACTTTGATCAGCGTCTTTATTTTGTCAGTCAAACTAAACTTCTAATATAAGTCCTTTGACTATTTTGTTTAATTAAAGGGATCTTGTAGAGTGGTAATGTTGACTTTAAATCTATTATTTGCAAATACTTGTATATCATCCCCTTGTTTGAGTAATTTCAATGTGTATCTAATTACATTGCTGTCTAAATTGAAGTTGTAATCACCTAATATTGACTCATTTATATGTCTTGTCAATTTAGGTTTAATCACTGTCATTTTCCTCGCAAATCCGGAATGTTCGAGAACCACAACTTATTATGGCGTTGGTTTAGAATGACTTCACGACGTGATGCGTCATTATTACGCATCTTCCCGATGCGTTGCATCGCTTCCCATGCCTCTGTAGTTTTGATCTATGTGCATTGACGTTTGATTTTCTCGATTGGAGTGTATGTGTTTTCTATAAATATGGATTGGGAACCCTTCGTGTAACCTTTATGTTTCCCAGCCTTTGAAACTGCATATTTCCTTCTCTTCTTCTTCTTCATGTGTTCTTGCTTCAGTTGCTACCATTTTCGCACCCTTACTCTCCTTTATGGTTTAGGCGACTCGTGTTACTTCTGTCTCCTTCGAATTCATATCTTATGTACTAATAAACAACCAACAATGGTTACTGCACCTCCTAGATCCGGTGAGGCTTCTGACCCAATCCCATTAGCAGTGAGAATGCCTCCCCACAATGATGATGATGTTGCTGAGGACGAGAGTTTTCCCACTGTGGAGGAAATCGTTTCTCGTGGTGAAAAAACCAGATCGGACTTCTCGAAAGAGCCTGCAGACGAGCCTGAACCTAAAATATTCGAAATGTATATGACCGACCTTGCTGAGCTTAGGGCCAAGTATAACATCCCGGCCCATATCGACCTGGTCTCGGCTGGCCGCGACATAATTCATATTTTTCGCCCTGGGTATTGCGCATTCTATGCGTATCCGTTCCAAGTGGGATATTCTCTTCCTCTTCCTCCGTTGGTGGATGAATTCTGCCACTATTACGGCATCTATCCGGCCCACTCTCCCCCTATATTTACAAACTTTTTCTTATGTTGATAGAGCATGCGGAATTGGCCAACTGCGGGATTTCCCTTCGCCGCCTGTTGCATCTCTTCACGCCGAGTTTCCTTAAAGGTATGATATTGCATCTCCGCCATCGTGGGAGTAAGGGATTGGTGGTGAAGATGGACGATAAGGCCAATCGTTGATTTTGGTTTCTTCTATATTAAGATCGAGCATGTGGTGGCGAACCCCAGTGGATTCCCTGAAGCGTGGAACTTCGCCCGTAAGTGTTTTTTCTAACTGATTGCTTGTTTTGTCTATCTCACTAGTGACTTAATCGTTCTTATTCCTCTTTTATGCAGCCGGGAAGGAGCCTCCTACGTTGGTCGCCGACATTCGTGACTGGGTGAGTCAAGTTTTGCCCCACACGGTGGGGAGCCGTGAATGGTCGACGTTCCACAAGAAATTTGGACGTAAACCTTCTACGATTGGTAAGACCTTCTATTGCTTCGATTTTTATGTCGTCTTCTTTTCTCTCCCTTCTCTCCAGTAGTGGGGTTAATTTAACTTCTTTTCTTGCTGTCAAGTTTGAGGGCTTCAAAGAAAGTGAAGGCTCCTAACCCCGCTTTTCGTTAACCAGGTGCCTCTACTGGGTCACTACTTGCTGCGACTGCAGGAAAGTCCGTAGATATATACTGTTGCTTCTTCTCAAACCTCGGCCCTGTGTAAGCCTAGACAACGGGCGGTGGCTCCATCGATGGATACTCTGGTTTCTCCTATACTGAACTTGGTGGACGAATCATCGTCGAGTGAAGAGGAACTGGTTCCGCTAAAAAGGCGAAGAGTAGAAGTCGGCGACGAGACAGCTGGAGCCGAAGAGTCATCAAGGGGCGATCCTGAGCTAGCCACGAATGGATCTGAGGGCGACGTAGGTTTGAACATTGATACTTTGCCACCTGCAGAGGTTGTAGAAATTGCTCTTTTGCCCAAAGTGATCGTCGGAGAAGGGGGCGATCAGAGGCGGTGGAGCCTGTTCCGAGGAGCGATCCATCACCGTCAGGGCAGGCTGACATTCCTTTGTCAAATGAGGAGAGAGGGAAAGTTCTGGCCATGGACAAATATGAAACCGGTTTCGACGTCGACACCGAAGAGGTACAGATGTTCAATAAGGGGTTTACTTGGGTAGAAATGAGGACAGAGGGATCTACTCGCACCATAGTAATTTCCCTGGACCGCTACTTGTTGGTGAGTACGGAGAACGTGATTACTTCTTGGGGTCCTTTCTACTCTAACGCCGAGGAAAAAACTTTACAGACATTCGATGATGCCGCTCTATCATCGGGCATATCCGGAATGGCTTTGAGAGTATGTTTTTGGTTTTTCTCGTTCTCGTACCTTACGTTCTCTCGTTTTCCTTTTTTTTTTTTGATTGACTTCTTTCTTCAGCTTTTCCTTTTTCATTAGACCCTCATTTTGGAGATTGAGAGTGCCCACTAAGAAGAGAAGCGAACGGCTATTTTCAAGAGAATGGATTCGAAGTATCGTGAGTACCGCGCCAAGCACCATGAGATATGTATCCGATTTGGCATGGACGGTAACTTCCAGTATCTTAGGGATGAGCTAAAGTAGAAGGACGATGAACTCATGAGGGTCATCAACAAATGTAGCGAGCTCGAGGGAGCGCTTAGAGTCAAGGAGGACGAGCTTGAAGTAAGCAAGGGGGATGATGCTGAGTGTGCCGATCTTCAAGCTCAAGCGGCATCCCTACGGGCAAAACTTGAGCAGAGTTCGACCAGATCCAACGACTTGAGTGATGAGTTGATTGAAAAATTGGTGGATTTGGGGAAGGCCGAGGAAGCCAGGGTGGAGGCTTTGGCAAAGGTGGCAGCATTGGAGGAGGTCATCCGCGTCCTCCAATCTGAGCGGGCGAGTGATGCGCAGACGGCCGTGCTCAGAGAGGCAAGGCATGATGAGTAGATTGGCGAGCTTGAGAGAGAGGTTTAGAACTTAAATGATCAGGTAGTCGCTCTTGAGGCCGAATGGGAACAACTATTGGCTCGACCGTATTCTTCTCACACTTCTGCTTATCCTGATGTTGTACGGTATTTGTACGAGAAGTGGATCCATGCTGAGGCCCAACTAGATATATTCAGGGACTTGATGACGGCAGGGAGAGTTTCTAAGGTTGATTTCGAGGATGCTCGTGCCAAGGCACGTGCAGATCGAGTCGCCTGTGGTTGTGATCCCGCCACGCCGCGGGGGTAGGGGGGATGGTAAATACGAATTGGATGGGATAGATCAAGGTGTTTGGTCAATGATGAATACTCGAACGACGAGGGCGATGGTGGGGACGATGTTGTTGGGTAATGCTTTTTGTAATCTTTATTTTTTCTTTTGTGGGCATCTGTTCGACCCTTGTAAGATAACGTTTTGACTTGGAATGTTATTTTGGTTGTTTATTTCCGAGTCTTCTATTTTTTCTTTGGATATTTTGCTCAATTGATTTCCTTGATTAGAAGAACTGCATTGGTAGGCGTTATCTTGAATGTGGTCGAGTGTGTCTTTGATTAGTTCGAACGAAGTCAAACATCGCCTTAATGAACTCGAACGAGGTTAACTAAGAATCGAATTCTAGCTAGGTCGAATGTTATTCTTAGTTAATTCGAACAAGATTAAATGTGAACCAAATTCTAGCTATGTCGATTGTGAGTTGAATTCGAGTGAGGTCGAATGTTACTTTTTAATTAATACAAACGAGGTCGAATGTGAGTTGATTCGAGCGAGGTCGAATGTTACTCTTAATTAAATCGAACGAGGTCGAATGTGAGTTGATTCGAGTGAGGTCGAATGTTACTCTTACTTAATTCGAATGAGGTTGAATGTTAGTTGATTCGAGCGAGGTCGAATGTTACTCTTAATTAATTCGAAAGAGGTCGAATGTGAGCTGATTCAAGCGAGGTCGACTGTTACTCTTAATTAATTCAAACGAGGTCAAATGTTAGTTGATTAGAGAGAGGTCGAATATTACTCTTAATTAATTCGAACGAGGTCGAATGTTAGTATTTTAAGTGGTGCAGTGTTACACTTGGTGGAGACATAGGCGAACATCATGTACTTGTATGCTTTGCTTACACACACACACACACACACACACATTAAACACCTCCCCGAGAAAACCAAATTGGGAAAAAACTCACGGATGGTAAAAAGAATACGGCTCGGAGAACATTTTTCTTAGAAGTTGAAGTACTTGAGGTGGCCAATGTTCTAGTTGTTTGGTAGTAGTTTTCCTTCCATTGTTTCCAGTTGAAACGACCCTTTTCTTTCTATCACCATAATTTTGTATGGGCCGTCCCAATTTGTTCCTAGCTTTCCTTCTCGTGGATCCTTGCTTGCTTGTGTTTTGGCCTTGAGTACGTAGTCCCCAACTTTGAGCGGTCTGACCTTCGCTTTTTTGTTGTAGTATCGTTCTGCCTGTTGTTTCTGGGCGACCATCCTTATGTAAGCCATGTCTCTTCGTTCTTTATCCTCATCAAGGTCTTGCCTTTGGCTTTCGTCGTTTGTCAACCCGCTCTCGTGGAAGTATCTTAGACTTGGTTCTCCGACCTCGATCGGCATTACTGCATCAGTCCCATAGACTAGTGGGTAAGGCATCTCTCATGTGCTTGTTTTTTGGCGTTGTGCGGTATGCCCACAACACTTCCGGTAGTAGTTCCGGCCATAGTCCCTTGGCGTTCTCGAGCTTTTTCTTCATGATATTCAATATTGATTTGTTGAGGATTTCGCTGCCCATTGGTGGTGGGATGATATGGCGTGGAGAGTATTCTTTTGATATGCCATTTGTCGAAGAACTCAACGATCTTTTTTCCGTTGAATTGAGGTCCGTTGTCACAACTAATTTCCTTGGGTAGGCCGAAGCGGCACACAATATTCCTCCTTATGAAGGCGATCACTTCTTGCTCGCATATTTGGACGAATGCACATGCTTCCACCCACTTGGAAAAATAGTAGGTTAAACTAAAAGAAGTAGTACATTACCTCGTCCTGCTGGGAGAGGGACGACGGTGTACATCCCCCATTTGATGAAGGGCCAAGGCAAGGTGACTGAGTGGAGGTGCTCGCCCACTTGGTGGATCATAGGGGAGTATTTTTGGCATTGTTCTCATTTTTTCATGAAGTTGTCGACCTATTATTTCATGGTGGTCCAGTAGTAGCCTACTCGTATGAGACATCTGACTAGAGCTCGACTGTCAGAATGAGCTCCGTAGTGACCTTCGTGGATTTCTTCTAGAACGCGTCGTGTCTGGTTTGAACCTAAGCATTTCTCTATGGGGCTGCCATACATTCTTTTGTACAGGTTGTTGTTTATGACGTTGTACCTGCCGCCTGCATTCAAAGCTTTTTGGCTTCTTTTTTATCATCTAGAAGCACGTCGTTCTTCAAGTATGTAACAATACGATTGCGCTAGTCCCAAGTTAGGCTTATAGTTCGTACCTCGATTTGGTCGATCGATGAATGGAGGAGAGTGACCATGTTCCCTTCTCCGGTTATGCTTTTGGTGGTTGTTGCTAGTTTGGCAAGGCCATCTGCTTCGATATTCTACGCTCGAGGGATTTGGTTGAGCTGGCATTCATCGAACTTGGGTAACAGCTTGTGGATCTCGGCCTGATATTTTTGTAGTATTGTTCCTTGATTTAGAAAGTCCCCGTGACTCGATTGACGGAGAGCTGAGATTCACAGCTTGGGATGAATCGCTTTGCTCCGTACTTGAGCGCTAACCTTAGTCCTACAATCACGGCCTCATACTCAGCCTCATTATTATTCATATCCAGGCATCTTATGGACTGGCGAATTACTTCGCCTGTTGGGACCTCGAGCATGAGTCCCAGTCCAGACCCCGAGGCGTTAGAGGCGCCATCGATATACAAGACCCATAGGTGTTTTATTTTGGGGGAAGTATGGGCGGCTTCCTTTTCGACTTCAGGTATTATTTTTGTGTTGAAGTTGGCGAGCACCTATGACTTTATTGCCGTTCGGTGTTGATAGGTTATATCATGTTCGCTCAATTCTGTGGCCCATTTGGTCAATCTACTTGACAGCTCGGGTCTATGCAAAATACTTCTCAGAGGAAAGGTCGTGACTACTGAGATGGGGTGGCACTGGAAATAGGGTCTAAGCTTTCGTAAGGCTATGACCAAAGCCAAAGCGAGTTTCTCGAGATATGGATACCTCGCCTCGGCATTGACCAAGGTTTTACTAATGTAATAGATGGGAGATTGCGTACCTTTGTTTTCTCGGACCAAGACCGCACTTACTGCCACATTGGACACGGCCAGGTAAACGAGGAGGCGTTCTCCAGGTTCTGCTTTAGCAAGCAGTGAGGGTGAAGACACGTATGCCTTTAACTCTTTCAAGGCGTTGACGCACTTGGAGAACTATTGGAGTCCATTTTCCTTCTTAAGTACGCCAAAAACTTTGTGGCATCTGTCAGAGGATCGTGAGATGAATCTCAACAGGGCGACTATACGGCCGGTCAACTTCTGCACATGTTTCTTACTGGTTAATTTCTATGATTTTCCTTCTATAGCTTTGATTTGGTCGGGGTTGACCTCGATGACTCGTTGTGACACTAAGAAGCCGAGGAACTTCCCCGAGGTTACACCGAAGGCGCACTTCTCGGGGTTTAATTTCATACCATATCATCTGAGTATGTTGAAGGCCTCTTCCAAGTGGTTTATGCGGTCCTCTTTCCTTTTGGAGTTGACCAACATATCGTCGATGTAGACCTCTATGGTTTTGGTTGGTCTTTGACATTTTTATCACCAACCTCTGATACGTTGCCCCTGCATTTTTTAGTCCGAAAGGCATCACCCTGTAATAGTACGTCCCCTGGTGGGTGATGAAGGTGGTCTTTTCCTGCTCTTCCTACTCCATGAGGGTCTGGTTGTAGCGCGAGTAGGCATCTAAGAAGCTTAATAGTTCGTGTCCGGACGTTGCGTCAATGGCTGGTCAATATGCGACAGTAGGAATTAGTCTTTAGGGCATGCTTTGTTCAGATTTGTGAAGTCCACGCACATACGCCATTTCCCGTTCTTCTTTTTCCCCATGACCACGTTGGCGACCCATTTGGGGTACGTTGATTCTCTGACACAGTCTTTCTCCAGCAGTTTTTCAACCTCCTCGCGGACCGCATCATTTATTTCGGAATTGCATTCCCGCCTAACTTGTCGTACTAGGGGATAAAATGGGTCGACGATCAACTTGTTTTTCGCTATATCTTTCGGCATGCCCGGCATATCTGCATGGAAAAGGCAAACAAATCTGCGTTGTTAGCTAAAAATTGATGGAATTTACCTGGTTCTTGAAGCTTGTGGCCGATGTACGCCATTTTGTTGTGGTCGCCTTTATCAAGTTGTATGGGGTCGAGATATTCTACGGTTGATCACGTGGCCTCTATGATTTTGGGGTTTGGGATGACATTTTTCCCTTGCCCACCACCCGACCTCGACTCTGTTAATTGTTATGACTCATCGGCTTTGCCCTTCAAATGTTGGGTGTATGTGTAGTCTTGGGCGATGCGATAGCATTTTTTGGAAGCGCGTTGCTCTCCTCGGATGCTGAATACTCCCCAAGTGGTGGGAAATTGGATGACTTGGTACAAGCTGGATGGGACGACTTTCATGGCGTGTATCCAAGGCCGACCTATGATGGCGTTGTACGCTGTGTCTTGATCCATGATGTCTCCAAAGTGACGCCGTTGGCCAGGACTGGTAGTGTGATTTATCCAGATGTCCGCTCAACTACATTTTTTAAAACCCGTCAGTGTGATGCATCGTGGCACTATCCTATCCTCTAGTTTCATTTGTGCGAGAACTCGAGGGTGGATAATGCACGCTCCGCTTCCATCATCGACCATAATATGTTTTACATCAATATCTAATATGCGTAAAGTAATAACAAGGGCGTCATAGTGAGGGAAGACCAAATCATCGGTAACGACTTATCGAAGATAATACTTTCTTCGAGTTCGTCATACCGTTCATGAGTGATTGTCCGTTTCAGCTTATGGCTGATCGTGAATTTTACGCTATTGATTGACGCGTCGTCGCCCCCTCCGATGATCATTTTGATGGTTCGAGCCGGGGAATGAGGTTTTGGTGGACCCTGATTTTGTTCGCGTTCTCAAGAAAAGTTTTCCCTTCCTCGGTCGCTCAAAAGTTCTTCCAAATGTCCTTAGTGAAGCATATTCACGACCTTTTGCCTTATAGCGATGCAGTCCTCGATTTTGTGGCCTCGTTCCTGGTGGAATTCGCAGAGGGCGTTTTACTTTCTGGTGTCTGGGTCGGACCTCACCTTCTGCGGCCACTTCACTTTTGGGTCGAGCTTCTCCAGAGGGTAGACTATTTCTGAGGGAGACAAATATAAATTGTGCGCAGATAGTAAGGGAGGCATAAATCTCTCGCTTTGGCGAGTCCCTGTTTGCGGCCTAGATGGGTCGTCGATGTGACGGGGAGGTGGTACAATGAAGACTTTGACATATGGTTGATGTCTTTCAAGATTGTGTCGCAGGACTACATGGTCTCTTCTGTTGTCATTTCTCCGGTCTTTCCTGTATTCCATTTGCACTGAGGTCAATTGTTGAGTTGGCTAGTTGAGGTCGTCCTCGTCAGCTCGTACTTTGGCGTAGTAGGAGTTGTGTATCTTGTCCCAAGTGGTCGGGGGATATTTCATGAGTCGGCTTAGCCATTTTCTAGTCGCCCTTGAACCGCTCTTGTTTGACTCGTTCTAGAAAGCTGCTACTGCCATTCCTTTTGATACATTTGGTAAGGTCATCCTCACACGGTTGAATCGGGCGAGGAAGGCCCTCATCTCTTTACCGTGTGACTTTTTAATGGAAAATATGTCATTCGCTCTCGCCTCTACTTTCTTAGCTCTGGCATGGGCAGTTACGAACTTGTCAGACATTTCCTCGAACGTCTCTATGGAGCGTGCAGGCAGCTGTGAATACCAAGTTAGTGCTCCCCCGGTGAGGGTTTGACCAAACTTTTTCAGCAATATGGAAGATACTTGTTCTTTGGCGAGGTCATTTCCTTTTACCGCGGTGACGTAATGGGTCACATAATCCTCAAGATTTGTCGTACCGTCGTATATTTTCAGGTACAACGGCATGTTGAAGGTTTTGGGTATGGCATGTGGTGCAGCTTCGTCACTGTATGGATGCTCAACGAACCGACCGACGTCCCTTTTTGGTAAGAGTTTTGTGGAGCCTGGTATTTTATCTACCCTTTCCTGGTGCTCTTACATTTGGTCTCGGAGCATCTTCTTTTCGTTTTCCTTCTCCTCCATCTTCTTTAGAATGGATATGAGCGTATCATCACCTGCATTATTAACGTTGTGAGTAATACTTGTTACAGGAGATGGTTGTGTTGCTCATTTGTCATTGACGCGACGCGAACCCTCACATTCTCTTTGTTTGTCCTTTGAGCGGGTTTGTCGAGGATGCTGGTTAACGTGTTTGTCAACCATGTTTCGATCATCTTTTTCACCACTGGTAGCGCCTCTTCCGTTGTGGACGTAGAGGCCCCTTTACTGTGTGAGTTTGTGATACTTCCGTGAGGAGGTTGTGAACCACTCCGCCTGTTGGAGACATTTGGCGTCACATCCTCAACATCTATTTCAGTGGCCTCGTTAATGTTTTTCAAGAGGTTGGTAGTGAGCTAGGCTACTGCCTTCATCCTTTCTTCTCGATTACCTGCCATGTCAGACTATGAACGCCAGAAAAGATGAGGTTTTACGTTGTTTTGTTTTGGATATGAAAGGAACTAAGACTTTGACTAGGAAATCTCTATAGACGGCGCCAAATCGTTTGACCAAAAAACGATAATCTTTGGTTAAACCAATTAATCAGTTATTAAAGGGAGTTAATCCTAGTTAAAGCTAATAACTACATATCTTAGATTAAGGGTGTGAAAAAAGTGTGCAGTGGAGAGACAAATTTAATGCGCCAGTATTAAATACATCGAGTGTAATAATATGTTAGGAGTATCAGATATTAAATAGCAATAAATGACACTAAATGTAAATAAGGAGGAAGATTCACCCAATATTGAATGAGATGGATGATTCCTTCCTCTGATGAATGACAAGAATATAAGAGAATATTGAATAATTTCTCGGATCGGGTGGAAATGACAAGAAGTAATCCAAAAAGGTCGAATTTATTCAGAAAGTTGTTCTTTGTATTTATCTAGAGAGCTTGCTTTTCAAAAGAATTCTTATCATATCGAATATTACATGAATTTTGCCTTATCTCTCATTCTATTTATATGGGATATTCCCAAAGAACCTTTAAAAAGTACAAATAGAGAAAATATTCAAAAGAATATTCCCTCTGAAGATCCCAATACAAAACTAGTTGTTACTTCTGTTCGCGCTGCTCGACCTCGGTCGTAACTGACCGCTTGGAGGTTATTTGGTTGGTGTTTTAGAAGTCGCAAGGTTGGGAAACTTGTCACTGGCGAGGTAAGTGAGACTTTAAACTTTGATGCTTGCCTTTTCAAAACCCATTTTGAAAGTATGTTTTTTTTTTCTGTCCGGTCCATGTGTTGGGACAAACGTGCGGTTGGCAGAATCGGTGGTCGTTGACCAGCCGCAAATATATATTATTTTGTAAAAAGCTAAAACTGTTTAATGAGTGATTTGTGATATGGTGTGATGTGGCATAGCCTCGTGCTATGGCGTTGGGGCGTTAGAAATTATTCCTTCGCTGTCGTTATAGATTTGGGGCATTGTTTATGCCGCCGTTATATATTTGGGACATTGTGTATGCCGCCATTATAAATTTGAGGCAATGTGTATGCCGCCATGGTAGATTTGGAGCATTGTGTTGCTGATGTGGACTCGTCGGGGTGTTTGGTTAATTTCCTGCACTGCCGTTAATGACAAGTTCTTAGTGTAGATTGTATTGAGATATATATAATGATGTTGAATAATTATTTGGCCCTTATAAAGTAATTATATGGTGAAAGAATTTATGTGCATGTTATTTTTGTGTTCTTTGTGTGTTTGTATTTTCTAACACTTGTTCCAGAGGTATTCAGAGTGGCGGGTCGAGGATCTTATGGTTATATTTACATATAACTCACTCCTTACCTACATGTCCATACAGATACTGTTGCTGAAGGCGAGGCTAGTGGCTAACGAGTTCGCTGAGTGGATCCTATTGCTGAGGTGAGCCGCCACATTATTTCAGCTCTACCTACCTTATTTTTATTATTTCTTTCGGGTTTGAATGCCCGTCACTTAAACTTCTATTACTCTATTAGATTCTCTACGGTCTTAGTATGGAATTTGGGTTAGAGATTTAGTATTTGAGTGTTCTTTAGAGTTATATATAAATTATGATTTTAGTTGAATAATTATTTTGTATTTAGTAATATTTAATGCATTTGGGTTAGTACGTGTTTCTCTCAATACATATATAATAGGTTAAGAGTACAAGTATTGGTTCTCCTAGCCGGCAGTATTAGCTAGGTGCTAGTCACGTCTAGGGAGTAGTTTGAGACGTGACAAACTCATTCGGTACAGTGCCACTCACAAGATAATTGGCTAAGTTGGCGAACCATGGCATCCCAGTCATAGAAATGTCTAGGAGTTGCTCGTCGAGAAATGAATCATTTGTCTCAAGGACATCATGTGGCCTCCCCTCCTCCTCCAAACAAGACAAGTGGTCCGCCAATTAGTTTTCACTACCCTTGCGGTCTTGAATCTGTAGATCAAACTCTTGCAAAAGAAGCACCCACTGCATTAGTCTTGCTTTAGAATCTTTCTTGCTCATCAAATATCGAAGCGCCGCATGGTCGGTGTGAACAATCACCTTTCTACCCATCAAACCCGTGTGGAACTTCTCAATAGCAAAAACAATAGCAAGGAGCTCTTTTCGGTCACTGTGTAGTTTACTGGGGCATCATTCATGGTCTTACTAGCATAGTAGACCGGATGGAAGATTTTGTTAATACGTTGCCCCAATACTGCTCCAACCGCCACATCACTTGCATCACACATGAGCTCAAAAGGTAAGCTCCAGTCCGGTGCGGTGATAATAGGAGTAGTAGTCAACTTAAACTTGAGCAATTTGAAATGCCTTCATACATTCTTCATTGAAATGGAACTTGGAATCCTTCTCCAAGAGTTTTCACAAGGGGTTTACCACCTTAGAAAAGTCCTTGATGAATCGGCGATAGAACCCCGCATGACCCAAGAAGCTCCTCACTCCCTTTACGGATGTAGGGGGAGGGAGTTTGGAGATCACCTCAATTTTGGCTTTATCAACCTCACTACCATGCTTTGAAATTTTGTGGTTGAGGACATTGCCTTCCTCGACCATGAAGTGACATTTCTCCCAATTCAAAACCAAGTTTGTTTCCTCACATCTTGCCAATACCTTGTCCAAGTTGTCCAAGCACTCCTCAAAAGAATTTCCCACCACGGAAAAATCATCCATGAAGACCTTAAGATAATCCTCCACCATGTCGGTGAAGATGGCCATCATACACCATTGAAAAGTCATCGGTGCATTGCATTACCCAAATGACATCCACGATAATGCGAAAGTACCATAGGGACAAGTGAAAGTAGTCTTCTCTTAGTCCTCGGGTGCAATAAGAATTTGATTGTAGCCGTAGTATCCATCAAGGAAGCAATAAAAAGCACGTCCGGCCAACCTATCAAGCATGTGATTAAGAAATGGAAGTGGAAAATGATCTTTCCAAGTGACTTTGTTGAGCTTACTATAGTCCATGCATACTCTCCACCCAGTGATCGTTCTTGGGGGACCAACTCGTTCTTGTAATTTGTTACCACAGTCATGCCCCCTTTCTTTGGGACACATTGCATCAGAGAGGTCTACAAGCTATCGAAAATGGGGTAAACAACCCCGACATCCAACCATTTTATTATCTCCTTCTTCACCACCTCTTGCATTGCTTCATTTAATCTTCTTTTATGTTCAACGGAAGGTTTTGCATCCTCCTCCATAATAATCTTGTGCATGCAAAAGGCGGGGCTTATACCTCGAATATCCGCCAATGTCCATCCTATATCTTTCTTCCTCTTTTGGAGCACCATCAAAGTAGAATCTACCTGCACGTTAATCAAGCAAGAGGAAAGAATAATAGGTAAATTAGAAAATGGGCCAAGAAACTCATACCTGAGATGTGAAGGATATGTCTTTATCTCCAAAGTAGGAGGCTCCTCTATTTAGGGATTTGTTGGAGGAGTCTTCCTGTTCTCAAGATCTAAGGACAATTTTCGGGGTTCATAAGTGTACGACCCCATTCCTTGCAAAGCATTTACGCATTCCACAAAGACTTCCTTCTTATCATCATCATCATGATTAAGAAATACGTATTCCAAGGTATCATAAACATTCATCACGGCACCAACATCATCAACAATCACTTCGGTCACTAAGTCTACAAATGAACAAACTTCATTGCTATTCGGTTACCGCATAGATTTGCACACATGGAAAACCACATTT
Source organism: Nicotiana undulata (assembly GCA_005239495.1). Taxonomy (NCBI): domain Eukaryota; kingdom Viridiplantae; phylum Streptophyta; class Magnoliopsida; order Solanales; family Solanaceae; genus Nicotiana; species Nicotiana undulata. Next base: position 167,337 of record ML271373.1, read on the forward strand.
TCATCGTCCACCCGGAAGGCGAGCTCACCGGCTTCTACATCAACAAGAGCCTTCCCCGTAGCAAGGAAAGGTCTCCCCAAAATAATAGGCACCTCATATTCCACCTCGCAATCAAGAATCACAAAGTCCGTCAGAAGGATGAACTTATCAACACGAACCAACACATCATCAATAATACCCAATGGTCTCTTCATAGTCCGAACCGCCATTTGCAACCTCATAGTTGTGGGTCTTGTTTTCCCAATTCCCAAAGTTTTGAACACCAAGTAGGGCATCAAGTTGATATTTTCCCCCAAATCACACAGAGCTTTGGCAAAGTCAGCGCTCCCAATAGTGCAAGGGATTGTGAAAGCATCGGGATCTTCCAATTTTGGAGCCATTGAGTGCATAATAGCACTCACTTGATGTGTCATCTTGATAGTCTCACAATTCATTGATCTCTTCTTTGTCACCAAATTCTTTATGAACTTTGCATAATCGGGCATTTGTTCTAACGCCTCAACCAATGGAACATTAATGGATAAGCTTTTCATCATGTCAATAAACTTCTTGAATTGGTTCTCACTATTTTGGTTTTCGAGCCTTTGAGGGTATGGAGGAGGAGGCCTTGACATTGGTGCCTTGGCCTTTGGCACTACCGGTTCCGGTATGTCAATCACGTGCTCCTTAGACGAGTTCACTTCTTCTTGGGTCTCCTCCACACTTCATCAATATCAATTCTCACTTCTTCATTAGCTTGAGCCACATTGCTTGAAGTCTCATCTTCTTGAACCAACACATCATCATCCACAATTCTTCTTTGAGTTGAGGTGGTTGCATCTCGACCTCTTCCACTCCTTATGGTTAAAGCCATGGCATGTCCCTTGTTGTTCCTGCCCTTCGGGTTCACCGGTGTATAACTAGGTAGTGCCCCCCACCTTAGGACGAGTGTTTAAAGCTTGTGAGATTTGCCCCAATTGAATTTCCAAAATGCGTATTGAAGTGTTGTGGGAGGCTAATTGAGCATCAGAGTCGTCATTTTTCTCCATCATTTGTTTGAACATATTTTCAGTCCATCCCATTTCGTTGTTGGAAGAAATAGGACCTTGAGACGGATAAGGAGGCGAGTTTCTTGGTTGTTGATATATCAGGGGCCTTTGAAAGCCTGACCCCCGATTCCCTTGTTTATTATTATTCTGACCCCCTTAGTTGTTGCCTCCCTAATTGCTTTGGTTGTTTCTACTCCAATTGCCTTGATTATTGCTTCCCCAACTGCCTTGGTTACCTTGATTATTGTTATTCCCCCAATTATCTTTATTAATGTTACCACCACTCCAATTGCCTTGGTGGCCTTGATTGTTCTAATTTCCTTGATTTCCGTGATCGCCATTGTTGTTGATTTTGCGCTTGAGGATTATTTCTTTGGCCTTGATAATTGTTGACATATTGAACTTCTTTTTCTTGCTTATTGTATGAATCACCTTGGTCATACCCACTATCATCTTGCACAAATTGTTCCGGACGGTTTTGCACTTGTTGACCTTTTTGTCGTCTCTTGTTCATCATTGACCAAGATCTCTTCTTTGTCTCCAAATTCTTTATGAACTTTGCATAACCGGGAATTTTTCTAACGCCTCAACTAATGGCACATTAATGGATAAGCTTTTCATCATGTCAATAAACTTCTTGAATTAGTTCTCACTATTTTGCTTTGCGAGCCTTTGAGGGTATGGAGGAGGAGGCATTGGCATTGGTGCCATGGCCTTTGGCACTACCGGTTCCGGTATGTCAATCATGTGCTCCCTAGACGAGTTCAATTCCTCTTGGGTCTCTTCCACACTTTCATCAATATCAATTCTCACTTATTCATTAGCTTGAACCACATTGCTTGGAGTCTCATCTTCTTGAACCAACACATCATCATCCATAATTCTTCTTTGAGTTGAGGTGCTTGCATCTCGACCTCTTCCACTCTTCGTGGTTACAACCATGGCATGTCCCGTGTTGTTCCCACCCTTCGGGTTCACCAGTGTATAACTAGGTAGTGCCCCGTCCCCCTTAGGATGAGTGTTTAAAGCTTGCGAGATTTGCCCCAATTAAATTTCCAAAATGCGGATTGAAGTGTTGTGGGAGGCTAATTGAGCATCAGAGTCGGCATTTTTCTCCATCATTTGTTTGAACATATTTTCAATCCATCCCATTTCATTGTTGGAAGAACTAGGACCTTGAGACGGATAAGGAGGCGAGTTGCTTGGTTGTTGATACATCAGGGGCCTTTGAAAGTGCGACCCATGATCCCTTGGTTATTATTATTCTGACCCCCTTAGTTGTTGCATCCCTAATTGCTTTGGTTGTTGCCACTCCAATTGACTTGATTATTGCTTCCCCAATTACCTTGGTTACCTTGATTATTCTAATTGACTTGATTATTGTTATTCCCCCAATTACCTTGATTAATGTTACCACCACTCCAATTGCCTTGGTGGCCTTGATTGTTCTAATTTCTTTGATTTTTGTGATCGCCATTGTTGTTGATTTTGCGCTTGAGGATTATTTCTTTGGCCTTGATAATTGTTGACATATTGCACTTCTTTTTCTTGCTCATTGTACGAATCACCTTGGTCATACCCACTATCATCTTGCACAAAATGTTCCGGATGGTTTTGCACTTGTTGACCTTTTTGCCGTCTCTTGTTCATCATCATATTCACACCTTCCATCGCATTCACTTGCTTCGGCCCTTGAACTTGTTGAAGTTGAGCTTTGGCCAATTGATTCATTATGGTCGTCAACTCGGAAATTGCTTGCCCATGATCATGTAGTTTCGTGTGTAGGTGAATGACATTTGAGTCACCTTGAGGAACATTACCTCTACTTTTCCATGCCGATGAAGTATCCACCATTTCATCCAAGATTTTACACAATTCGGCATATGACGTGGTCATGAAGTTCCTACTGGCGAGTTGATTTACCACACATTGATTTGTCGTGTTGATCCCCTTGTAGAAGGTTTGTTGGCATGGCCTCAGTCATATCATTATTCGGGCACTCTTTAACCATGGTACGATATCTTTCCCAAATCTCGTGCAATGGCTCATTAGATTCTTGCTTGAACACTAAAATCTCATCCCGAAGTGCATCCATATGCCCCGGAGAAAAGAACTTGGCAATGAATTTTTCCGCCAACTCATCCCATGTATGGATGGAATGGTTGGGAAATCTTTCTAACCAGTCAAATGCATTTCCCCGCAGGGAGAGGGGAAATAGCCTTAATCTCAGCGCATCCTCGAAAACATTGCTTTGTTTTCTCCCCCAACAAGTATCCACGAACCCTTTGAGATGCTTGTAAGTATTTTGACTCGGAGCCCCGGTGAAGAATCCTCTTTGCTCAAACAGTGTAAGCATCACATTGGTGATTTGGAAGTTGCTCGCCCAAATGCGGGGTGGAACTATGGCACTTTCATAACCAACATTTGGCGACACCCGGTGCGCTGCCGCTCTTGGTGGAGGTGGGGGAGGGTTGGGAATGTTGTCATGAGGCGGTCGGCCTTGCCTATTTGCTTGAGGTTCGAGATGAACCTCATCACCTTGATCATCGTCCACTTCCTCCCCCAATGGAAAATTCTCGAGAGGCTCATTGTTGAGAGGCATTCTTGTACCTATAATCAATTCAAAAACAAAATCAGTAATTCGGAAGGAAAAGAAGACAAATCACACACAAACCTAGATATATAGCTATATTCGTTTTTAGCTCCCCGGCAACGACACCAAAAATTGATGTTTCCCGAACTCACACCACTAGTTGAGGTTGCGAGGCGGTCGAAGCAATAATAAAAACCCAACGCGGGTCGGGGTCGATTCCACAGTGTGGGATTATGTATATACCTAGTGTGAGTGTATGATGTGCCTAAGATTACACTTCCACATTTTCAATTGTTGTTTCTACTTCTACTTTTACATTAATGCTTGTAATTGTAAAGCTAAGAGACAATATTTTTGATTTTGGTTGTTTTTCAAGTTATAAAAGATCTAGGGTTGCGACTTCCGCCTAGTTGGTTATCTAACGGATTTAGAGCTTTAGGACATGTTTGGTTGATCGGGTTACAATATAGCAATCACACGCGATTACTCACTCTATACCTCTCGGTAGTTTGAGTGATTTTGCCCAATTTGTCTTTCTCAAGTCCAAATGGGTATTTCACGAAACAAGTAATAAATGCTCTAGTTTGGTCTTACTATCTCTATGTTCGACCCTTTAATTGGGCTATCAATTTCATGAGTTCACCCCAATTCCTAGTTAGCCAAGTTTTCCTAGACTTTCTCAAGTAGAGACTAAGTCAATTAGGCATGAATCAATGTTTGCAACCATCAATTCTCAAATTCAAGCAAGAACTAGACTAAATATCATAAACCCTATCATAAATAAGCCCTAAATCAATCACTCATTAAGTACTCATACTAGGGTTGGGTCACAACCCTAGCTAAGGGTTTAGATACTTATGGAAAATGAAGAAATTAAAGAAAAACTAAGATAAAATTCATAATAATTGATAAAGGAAAGAAAATAGAATGTTTAAATGCTAAGCTAGTACAAAGTTACTCAATACAGTAAATAAAAATTGTTCTAAGTGTTCAGGTGCACCAAACTTCACCTAAAAATGACAAGACTTATTTATACCCAGCTAAAAACATCTAACAAAATTTCCCCTACGGAGATTGTGCGGTCACACAATTCTATGTGCATCCGCATTTATAGGATGACTTGACTTGATGGCTTTCTACGACCACATAGATATGGGGTGTGGATGCAATTCCTCTAATTGAGAGGACCGCACATTTCTGAGTGCAACCGCACTCTTGATCTTGAACTGGAACTAGGCTTCTTTCTACGGACCGCACAATTATGAGTGCGGTCGCACAATAATAGTGTGGTCCGCACAACTTCAGGCTCCTAAAACTTGGCTCTCTAAATATCATCTTATGTGGCCGCACAATAATTGTGCGGTCCGCACTCTGTGAAGGAATTCTGTTAGTGTATCTTCAAGTTTGCGGCCGCACACAGTATTGTGCAGTCCGCACTTTGGCTCTTTTTTCCTTGTTTTGGTCTTTGTCCAATTTAACTCCTTTTTGAGTTGATTTTCAATTCTTTGGCTCGTTTCCTAATATTCCTGCAAGAAAGCACATTTCATTAGTTCACGGGAATACCTTTAAGCATTTTTGAGCTAAAACATAAGTAAAAGAGAGCAAATAAGCAGTCAAAATCCCTACTTATCACTCGGCCCAAGCGTACCACTCTGTAACTATGAACTGTGTAGGGGTAACCATCAACTTAGGCTAATGAGTCCATATTCTGAACCATCTGAAAATAATGTCTACAACTAGTAATACCCAACTAAACATTTACATAGGGCCGGTAAAGCCACAATACTGATATAAAGAAATGTACAGGACTTGTCTGCAAGCTTCTAGGCATAACTGAACTATATCATGGTCGTGACAAGGACTCGGCCTACCCATCAAACCTGTATATATAAAATGGACTCCAAGGTATAGACCTGGTAACTTTGAGGAAGTGGAGCTTACCAATCAAGCTGATGTTTGACTTTGTCTACTGGGAAGGTCTATCCAGGTGTCTATCATAGCCTGCAGGCATGAAATGTAGCGTCCCCAGCAAAGGGACATCAGTACAAAATAATGTACCGAGTATGCATGGCAACAAAATAAGTAAAAGTTGTTGAACTGATAATATAATAATTGAAAGTACCTGGGAGTCAAATATAATTGAAGATATGCTTACATGTTGATACTGACACATCTCTCTCTCTCAATATAGTAAGTAAAATAGATGTCAGGCGCTATCAGTCTCGGTATGTGTAACTGCTCTACCTTAGTAGGCTCGCTCATAAGCGAACGGCCTTACAAGCACTGTATCTCGGCCATTCTGGGCTTGCTCGTAGGAGCTCGGCCAGAGTAGGGTCGGTATATAACTTATCATCTGATCAAAGGTTGCCCAATAGGGGCCTGCCCATCAATTATAGCTCGATGGTGGTGAAAATATTGTAATATTATATATATATATATATATATATATATATAGACTCCCTGCTCTCTTGGCGGAAGATAGACCGGTGTTAGGGTGTCTGCTATCTTCCGACACTTATATCTTTTTATTCGGATGTCGTATGAACGAATGTCTAAGAGTATTAGAAACTACATTCCAAGACCTTCAATTTGGTATATAATATGTCATAAAAAGACTTCATATAACACATGAAATGTATTTCTCAAAAGTTTTTAGTGACACACCTACTTGTCACCTACGCAGTATGCACAGTCCCCCAAAAATACACATATCTCTCTTTCTAATATCGTATCGACGAACGGTTTAATATATTAGAAACTAGGCTCATAGACAGTCAATTTGATATTTGGATAATCCCATAATTCCAAGTACATTGGGAGAAATGCTCAGCTGCATTTGACCTAATATTCAACATATTTATGAATGTAACTTGTGATGATCTTTGTCAACTTATGTTCCACAACTCGCTTGACTTCAAAACATAACACACGACTTTCATAAGACAAAAATAACTCATAATATAACCTCCTTATCATTTTGAGAACCCTAGTCTCGCCCCAAAAGTATATGTTGTAACATTCCCAACTTGTCAACTTTCGACGAAACTTATTTTCTTCAATTGGTTTAGCTTCTCAGCCTTCCAACCCTCTTGGTACTTGCAGTCCATGATCTTAAATATTTATAACCTCCAAGTTAACATGATTAATTTACTTTATGTACTTTCAAAGATGATCTCATTGTAGAGCTTACATCAATTGACTTACGACGTACTCTCACGTACGAAACTATGGGGTGTAACAACCCGCCCTAAACAAGAATTACTTACAAATTATATACATTCCACCTTAAAAGTCTCCCAATCCATTATCAGTGCCTTTAATCAAGGGGTTTTGCTATACCCTTTTCTTTCTTTTTTTCCTCTCTTCTCTCACCTCTTCTCTCCAGATTGAACTTATATTTAAGGATTTTTGTTTGATAATTGTTTCAGTCTTGGTTTTATGTTTTGGCGGTTTTTTAATCAAATTGTCTCAATTTATTAATACTGGGCAGAGAGTAAAGTTGAGGGGTTAAAGCCCCTGGTTACATTTGAGAGTTGATGCCCAACTATGGCATGAAATTATGTTTTCAAATAGACTGAACATGATGGAACAATTCCTGAATCCTTAGCAGCACATAAAGCTTTATCCAGTTCTAATGTAAGGTTGCACGTCGAGTGCAATAAAATTTTCAGCTTGCACATTAATGAAATTTTGTGTTACATCAATAAGATGTTCAATGATTCTGTATTGCTTGCAATTGCCGTTATTTTTTGGGTAATACATTTGCATCTTTCTTTGATCGATCAAAGTTGCAGTATTATTCATCAGCACAACCTAAAAGAGAACTTCTACTGAATCTAACTTCATTGCATATTTATATCCAAACTAAACACATAAAATCTCTATCTTTAAGAATAATATATGGTATATCAATATACAAATTAAAGATAAATTTCGTACAAATTTATATAAATTTGAATATCCACAACAACATACATAATAAAAACAAATTTCATACAACTAATTATATATTATACAACTTATTTACAACTTATCTACAACCTCATACATTATTTCTACATAGTTAAATACAACTACAATATCATACAACTTAAATATAATTTTTATACAAACTTTATGCAGTATGTCTTGTGTATATATTATGTATCTAATTTGTATATATTTTCTCGGTGGTGTGTGCTTCTTCCTCTCTAAAATTCAAATCAAAACTTACTCTTATAATACAATTATAATAAATATCAACAACTTTATGTAAAAAGATAGTGTTGATAGCTTAAATACAAATTTTATACAATGATTCATGCATTATATAACTATTTTTCAACTTTCATGCAACATTCAAATAATATATATATATATATAACTACAACATAATACAATTTATATACAATTATAATACAATTCTTACAATTTCGTAAGTACATTGTATGTCATGTGTTCTTCTTCTTCGAGTTTCAATATGAAATTCAACCAAAATCAAGTCTAATTTTCACTAAAACACCCTCAAAATTGAAATATAAACTCCAAACAATATTCTCAATTGTTTGCAACAATACCCAATCTAAACAAATAAAGATTTTTGAAAACCCAGATTCGATTTCAAAGCTTTTTAATGGATATCAATGGTGGAGAGTCCAACACCTTCAAAATTTATTGATTGACAATTTCAATTTGAATACCAATTGTGCAACATGAAAGGAAATTGCTAAGTTAAAACGATTGAAATCCATTGATGAATTCCATTAAACTCTATTCATCAAGAAAGCATAAAAACAGAGAACATAAAATGAAGAAAAATTAGGGAAAGAGACAGAGAATGAGAGTAGAGAGACGGAGAGAGAGAGTGAGCAAGTATAAAGGGATAAGGAAATAACTCTTATTCGTTATTCAATTCCTAATATAAAGGGATACTCATTTAAAACTAATTTGTATATAATTGATAAATTATAGATTAAATAGAAATTTGAGTAGGAAGGATAATAAGGTTTGAAATAGTGTATAAGAAAGTAAAAGTCTCATAACTATATAACAAGTGTTACCACTTAAAACAATTCTTTGCACAGCACTTCAATTACTCCACACTTGTTAATTAAGATGTGTTTTGCACACGATGTTAAATAAAAGATTTAAAGCATAAAATATCTTTTAATATTCACGCTCCTCGCTCCTCGCTCCACCACTCGTGTATCTGTGTACACGTGTGCGAGTTCTTGCCTCAAAATTACGTAAAAATTGCACAGGACGCCCTATTTGATCGCCCTCATTTAATCTATATCCACTATTTAAAAAAGTTTTAATTTGTACTCACTGTTTAAACAGCTTTAAGCCTCTTTCTCCTCCTTCGTTTTCTGAACGTTGAAACTTCAGATATCGTTATGCGTTCTAGCCAATATATATATATATATATATATATATATATATATATATATATATATATATATATATATATATATATATATATATATATATATATATATATATATATATATATATATATATATATATATATATATATATATATATATATATATATATATATATATATATATATATATATATATATATATATATATATATATATATATATATATATATATATATATATATATATATATATATATATATATATATATATATATATATATATATATATATATATATATATATATATATCTTGTCTCACTATGTTTAGTTTGGTCTTATTCACAATAATTTAACCCCTTAGGTATTTTAGCTTTACAAGCACATTGATTTTTTGTTCTAATTTATCTATAGTAACTTGCTTTCATGTCGAAAATATTTTTCATTCTTTAATTTTGAAATAAACAGCATCAACCGCTGGTAATCATGATCTATTAAATTCATTGTTGTTTAAAACTTCAACTCTAAGAATGCTGAAGTTCAGCAAATATAAATAAAACTTCAGCTCGTAGAATGCTGAAGTTCAGAAAATACAAAACAAACTTAAACCCTATAATGCTGAAGTTAATCACAAACATAACAAAGCTTCAACTAAAACATGCTAAAGTTTAGCGAATACAGAACAAAGCTTCAGCTACTAGAATGCTGAAGTTCAGCAAATACAGAACAAAGCTTCAGCTACTAGAATGTTGAAGTTCAGCAAATACAGAACAAAACTTCAGCTGCTAGAATGCTGAAGTTCGGCAATTACAAAACAAAAACTTCAGCCAAAACATGTTGTAGTTTTATTGAATTGAAGTTTGTCATTACACTATGAACTGAAGTTTGAGTGATTGCCTTTGCAGGCCAGGCCAAACTTCATGCAAAAATATCTGAAGTTTTGCTACACTTCAGGCAAAATATTCTGAAGTTCAAACTTCAGACATAAATTTTTGCTACTTCAAGCTCGTATGCCTGAAGTTACGCAAAAAGTGGGTACGCTTGCAAATTTTTTGGCAGAGCGGGTATAAGTTAAAAAGTAACCCAAAAAGCAGATATAGATGCAAATGCCCCCAGAACTACTCAACTTTATAATTATTCCGACCCAATCATATTGTCATATTGAAGGGAGCAGAAACTATTGCAACTGAACAAAACATATAACAGCAGAGGTTACCCAGTTCAAATCTGGATTTAAAACAACCACGACATATTCTGTTGACAAGAATTTGGCTGCTGCTCGAAAATAAAATTTAGGCTCAATAATAGTACCAAAGTATTCAGAATACATTAGAATCCTCAGAAAACTGCTCAAGAAACAGTGTGCAGAAATGGCCTAGTAGAGGCTGCATCATCCTTACTGAAACAACATACTTGAAGCCATAACTAATTCTTCTTAGCCTCAGACTAGATTCCCGATTTATCAATAAATTGTCCTTGAAGGCGGCAATCAAGTTGGAGACTGGCTCAAGCATATACAATGCATGACAAGCATTATTATAACAATTCCTTTAACTTAACTTTCTAAACAACAATGTACAGGACAAAAATTTCCTCCACAAAATATTTGCTTTGAAAGAAATGTGAAGATGAAGATCACTATAGTTGAAATGATTTGATAAGAAAGACGTAACCAACCAAGAAACCAGTTACACAGCCTCAGATGAAGGGAAGAGCTTCTCAAGCATGTTATTAGAAAGGATGCGGTTTGGGTCCAGCTCCTTTCGTGCTTGATTGTATGCATCCACAGGAAACTTCTTCTTTAGCCTTGCCTGCAGAGCGGCGAGCTCTTCCTTGTCCTTAGGAACCTGGAAGTAACATGTAGTTAAATGGTAATCGCAATCCACTCCATTTAGAGTACCTAACTCTCAACTTTACTTAGAAATATGGCTGTCTCAATTAATCTTTTTATATTCTAAAAGCAAGTGTCTATGAACAAAGTTGTATGACCTATATTTTCATGCCTCATGTCAGAAGATGCAATCTACTTTGAAATAAGAATTTAGAGAATAGTTTACTCTAATGCTTTGAGACAATAATTTAAACGAACAGGTGAACTCCAATTTGATGTCTTCCATATTTGCCCCACTTTCTACATTGTTACCAGAACCAGAGTTAATCATGCTTTGATATATATCAGTCACGTGATTTCCTTTTTTTTTTTTTTTGATGAAGATATCAGTCACATGATTGTGTCAAATCAAGGAAGTAAATCTTGAAAGGCTCTAAAATGCTATTGTGTTTGTAGCACTTTAACTGAGAATCTTGTCAGGTTACTTAGGAAATTTAGAATGACAACGAACTGTAAAGATCTCCTAGGATGAGCTTATGCTTGATAATAGGAACTACAACTAGATATTTTAGAAGCATGTTTCTCGATGAAGCTCGGGGAGTTTGACAAAATGAATCACCTCTACGATTGATTATCATTAAAGAAAGTAAAGACCAAGTGCATGGAACAGGTACAAGAAGATAGCTCTATCTTCCCGTCAATTTCACAGTTCTTCAGAATTGCAAAATTACAATAATAAGAGGAGCTAAAGCAGCAAAATAGTGGAAGAAGTAGAGGAGATCTAATCTCTTTTATCTTGCACAGTTACTCCTCAGCAATATTAAAGAATCATTGCTGACTTTATCTTTTAGATACTTCAAAAAATACCAGACTTCCCCTTTCAGCACCAATTCCAATGGATTTTGTAGCAGGATGGAGACATTGCCCGTTGAACTCTCTCCCCTTGGGGCAAGTTGCCCCCATAATAAAGCAAAATAAAATAACAAAATCAAAGAGGAACTGATACGTTAACAGTATCTCTATGCTACTTTATGACTTGGCTTAAACAGAATTCTGAAAAATAATTCATACCTCAATCTTCGCCCAATGCTCAAAAGCAGAATAATGATCCCACAACTGAGCTTGCGTCATATGCCTGTAGTGGAAGAACTCCTCGGTGATTTGCCTCCTCTGTCGAGCATCCATGGTTGGAAGATACATAATTATTCCAACCTAGCAACATATTGGAAGGGATATAAGTACTAAAGCTATGCATCAAGTATATCAGGTGTAAAAAGATAATCACGGATTTGGGTGGAAGCAGAGAGAGGACTTCACTGTCTGAATAGAAGGATATCTAGTATTTATCCAAATTTTAATAGAAATAAAGTAAATTAAAGCTAAGGCACATGTAAAGGACATGATCTATTTCTACTTGATATTGTCAGCATTAGTTGGCATATCTCATCTAAGTACCACCATCCATGGGCTTAAAATCTTTCGTTTTTCCTGAAGAAGATGCAGTTGGATCAAGGACTTAAATCAGTTCACAGCTTGGATTTGCATGCATTTTGTGCTGAGTGTCGTGAACCTCAAAAAAGAAGACCTCAACCACAATGACAGAGCACACATCCCCGTCAAAAGCAAATCAAAAGAAGAGGCTAGTGAGTATTTATTCAACTGCCAAACAAAAGGTCAATCGTGGGTTTTACTTTATCTAAAACAAAGGACAACTCGATGCACTAAGCTCCCGCTATGTGCAGGTCCAGGGAAGGATTGGGCCACAAGGGTCTAGTGTACGCAGCTCTACCATGTTACTTTATCTAAAACAGATGACAAAAGAGACCCGTCATGGTTCTATATTTAATTTTTGAGTTAGTAGTTTCTTGAATTTGTGCAACAAATTTAGGGTGCATAATCAGGCTCCAGCATAAAGGAGCTTTTTCATATAAGCAAAGCAAAGATTCACATGCTAAAAATATTACCCATGAGAATATATCATCATCCGCCGAGCTATAAGCTGGACTCATTCGACTTCTGCTGCAAGCAGTCCATCTCTGTTCTATAGGTGCAGGAGCAGGTACACTTTCTTTCTCAATGAGCTGCAACAATTCCTCAATGTACTCCAGGTCTTTCATGCTAGGCTTTGACAGGGTTCCTGCAGGGAAACATGTCTCTGATACCCACTGGTGGCCACCGCAGTCAAAGCCTAAAATTTCATCACTCCAGCCTACTCGATATCCTTCTGATTTCCTCCAGAATTCTGCCTCAGCTTTGTTGATTTCAATTACATGCTCCTTGTTGAGAGGATCCAAAGCAAGTAGTTTATCTCTCAGTTCAGTGAATGATAGTTCATCTATCTCAGGTTCAGGAGAACCAGAATCAGCAACTTGACCACTGCAACCAGCGGTAAAACTTATTAGCAAGTAATTAACATTATGTTAGAAGATCTTCAGCATTTTACAAGTAATACTGGATTGCTTGTAACGTTTTGCTTATCAAACAAAATTTTCAACTAATGCTTTCGTATTGTTCTCCACTATTACTTGTATTCGTCAATTAATGATGATCACGTGTAAAATTATAACACAATTTTAAAGCAGTGATTGAAATGTTACTTCAATTAGCAAAACATTACAGCTATGATGAATGAATAGCTAAATGAATTCTTGCAATTTATGAATATTGTTCAGATAATATTATTACTGCAAGTGTCTTAATTTTTAAAATTACCTCACATATATTAGGTCAGAAAGAGTTTATTATTTCACCTATTCCCTTTCAGGAAAAGGTCCTATGCAAAAATGGGCCCCTTCTCAGTATATAAAAACAGCTAAAACTACATGGGGAAGTTCGTCCAACAACAGAACATCATTCAGAAATGCAAGGAAAGGAATGTTCTGAAATATGGTTTTACAGGCCAGGTCAATGCCACCTACCTGTACTTATTCAATGACTCCCGATAGAGAACTCGTACATGCTGCAAAGCTTCTTCTGTAGTATATTTAGGTTTATGCTTTGGTGGACCTCGCGATTTAGATATGGGATTGCATGTCACAACCACAACTGCATCAGTATACGGAATGTGCAAGTATTTGACATGCTTGTTCTCGGATAGGAATTTCCTGAAATAATGACATGTTAGCGGCATTATTTCACAAGCGTAGGACACCAAGTGCAACGAATGTGCTTTACCATGCTACCTATGTGAAACAAGCACCATCATTAAGAACAAACTGCTTTAGCAATAAAATTTATATAGGATATAGGTGCAACAAATCATCAGTGTTAACATTTTGAAGGTGCAAAAAACTTCAACTACACTCCAGGGTAGGCTAAAGAGTTCACTTAAAGTTGATAAAACCGAGAAGGCAAGAAAGGTTTCCCTTGGAGCAACCACTGGTCAGCTTCAATCCAAGTCCAGGAAACTCTAGTCGTAATTTAACTGACATCCTCAGATTTTCGCAATGCTATAGTTTGAACTGGGACATTGGTTATTCACAAGAACTAGCAAGTTGTTTTATAAGACATGTATACTAGCTGTTTTGTACTGGATTTTGTCTACCACGAGATGTACCAAGCCGGTACAATATACAACAACAACAACTATGCCTCAATCCCAAACAAATTGCAGTCGGCTATAAGAGACCTCAATGACCATGTTACTCCAGCCGGTACAATATGTAATAAATAAATGTTCACCTACAAGGGACTACCACTCTCACTCTATAGTCCATTCCTTTCAGCAACTACCTACCACTTCATATTGGTGATGATTCATCTCTGCTTCATCTCTTCTCTTCTCCACCATTCAATTTATTTCTATTTAGTAAAATCTCAATCATCTTCCCTCCTCTCTCACACGTTCTGGTCCACAAATCTTCCCTCCTCTCTCACACGTTCTGGTCCACAAATACAAAAGATACTAATGAGATAGAGTAGCAACGACACTAAATCAAGGCTTCATTTTAAATTCAAAGCTTAATTAGGATTTATAACACATCAGATTTTGGCATGAGCATGATAAATGATTGGGAACAGCACTCTAAAGAAGGAATTCCTGAACTTTTGCCTTTTGTGATGCACCCTCATGCAAGTATAGTTCAATGCTGAACAGGGGCACATGGAACATCATGCACAGAAGGAATTGCCAAGATTGGAAGCTGACCAGCATGATGCAGCTGATGCATAAACTGGAGCAATATCCATTAACCCCAAAGGAAAGATAGATTGAAGCAGGGCAGCAACGGGAGGGTCAATTGATTCTGTTAGTCTTTTATAAATTTGTTTTTAGTTTTACGTCCTTTTTACAAGAGATCTTCATTTTTACACATAAGAGAATTGAAAATAACACACGACATCTGAAAGTATCATTTTCTCTTATTCAAATTGTAAGTGGTAAGTGGTAAGTGGCCACACAAGACCATTTTCTCGCAATGGGAAAGGAAAGGAATTAGGGCTTATAGCTCTAATTTTAATTAGTGGATTGAGCAGCAAGAAAATCAAAGGATGTCCAAATTCAATGATCCTTGCTTGTAAAAAATACTTTTTCCATAAGATCCCTTGAACTAGGTTTTAGGATGCTTGCAAATCGCTAGCTTGGTTACGGCAATTAACAAGTAACAAGTTCTTTATAAAGAAAATCCACTAAGAAGTCTACTTTAACAGCTATGAGAGCTTACCAAAAAGGGAAACAAATCACTAAAGAAAACGAGAATATTTACTTGTGATTTTTCTTGATATCTTTCATGTTAGATAGGAAAGTATGTTCTACAAGCTCCTGCCTCTCAACACACTGAAGAGTGACTTCCGCAACCACACCAAGGCCCCCAAGTCCACATCGAACTAGATAAAAGAGTTCTGGATCTTTCTCTTTCGAAATTTCTATTGTGCCTTTGGCAGGGGTAACCAATTTCATGCTTATGACTTGCTCATCAATTGGAGGCAACTTGGCACCAGTGCCATGGGCACCAACCTAGCAATTTGAATTCAAAGGAACAAAAGCTTAAGAATCTCCCCAATCGATCCTCAGTAACAAATCAATATATCAACAAACTGCAAGTTGGACTAATGTAGAAACCTCAAACAAGTAGAAAAAACAGATGCTCTCCCATGAAACACAACACGGAATACAGAACCAGCTTGAACATTTTTCTCTTTGATTGATAAGCAAAACTAAGATTTTTATTTACATAGGCAGATGTACATCAAGAAGGTACTATATCAGTTGTACCGAGCACATCCATAAACATCCTACGGAACTTATCATTTCACCAATTTCCAGAAGCAAATTTCATGCCACCGCAAAACAGTTAGTACACAGCTAATTTCTATCTAAACACAGGGACAAGTTATGCAAAAGCTACTGGTCCAGTGAACCCATAGGTTACACTGTCAATCCGCCTTTGATTAATATCACATATATGGGAGAAACTTTGGAATGGACACACTATTTATTTTAGCCAACCCTCTATCTACCACTACTCTTTAGTCCAAAAAATAAACCAATCCACAAGAAATTGACAGCATACTCCCTCTGTCTAATTTATGTGGCAAAGATTGAATAGGCACGAAATTTAAGAAAAAAGGAATACTTCTCAAACTCGTTGTGATGAATGTCATACATTTGTGTGGTTATAAATCTTTTTAAAATTTGCAATCTTAAACATTTCACAACATCAGTATGATCATAGAAATGGGAAGTTTAAGTTAAATTGTATCCAAATTTACAAATATGTCATTCTTTTTTGGAGTGGACTGAAAATGAAATGTCGCCACGTAAACATAAAGACGGAATAAAGAATCCACCTGGACAATGCCACCGATTTGCTGTTCTCTTATAGATGCAAAGTTCTGAAGAGTAATCCCATACTCCTTAATAGCATCCACAAGCTGCTGAACCCTAATCCCAGCTTGGACAGTAACCGTTTTCTTCTCCTTATCCACATTCAAAACCTTATCCATTAACGCCAAATTCACCATCCCAGCTCGGGTCAACCCGATCCCATTGGGCGACAAACCCGACCCGACAGGCCGGATCCTCTGCTTCTTCTCATTCGCAGCCTTCACTATCCCTTCGAGCTCTTCAATCGACTCGGGTTGCAAGAAAGTCCGGGTCTGCACCTCGTGGGTCCCGCTCCAATTGGAGACCGTGTGAAGATCATCGGGTAATGGAGCGTAGCGGAATAGCTGAGCTTTTTTGTGCTTGGCGTTTTCGGGGAAAGGGAAGGAATAGTATGTGGCGGCACCACACCCTAAGAGGAGAAGTGTGTAGCCGATGTATTTACGGAGTTCGGATTCGGATGCGGTGGGACCCGGTGTAGAAGAGAAGGGGCGGGGATTGAAGGGGCTGGGCTGGGGGTTAGGACGGGGGAGAGGTTGCTGGTGGAAAAGGGGTTGAAGGAGAGAGCGTTTGGAAGTGAGAGAACGGAGCATTTGAACGTCGTCGTTTTAGTGGGTTTTGAGGAGGTTTAGTGGAACTGTGGACTGAAGGAGAAGATGTGGAAGTTTTTCTGAAGAAGATTATTTCTTCATTGTTTTTAGTGATTTTATGGTTTAGGAAGTTTCTCTTTGGAAAATAATGGGACCATAGTCCTTGTTGGATGAGGCTAACTCTTTTGACAATCTTTTTTCTTTGAGTAATAGCCTGCTCGCCTAAGCTTCTTTTTTTTTGCCAATTTTTTTTTCTTTTTTGTTAAAAGTGTGTTTGACGAAAAATTGAGGTGTTTGATCAAGTTTTTAGAAGGAAAAAAATACTTTTGAAGAGAAGCATACACAGATTTTGAGAAGTAGAAAAATATAGCTTCTCTCCAGAAACATTTTTCTCAGAAACACTTTTAAGAAAAATACACTTAGAAGCAGTTTTCAAAAGCTTGTACAAACACTAATTACTGCTCAAAAGTGCTTTTCAAATTAATTAGTCAAACACAAACCGATTCTCACCAAAAGTACTTTTTTGAAAAGTACTTTTTTTAAAAAGCACTTCTCAAAAGAAACAGATTTTAAAAGCTTGGCCAAACAGGCTATAAGTCTAGAGGGAGAAAAATCACACCTCTCCACTCTCTGACCAAATATCACTGACATGGTCACTTCCCCACCCCGACGGAGAATTCATCCTCCAAAATCCCACCGGAACCATCGGACCCCCCCCCCCTAACCGAAGCCTCCCAATTTGAGATAGGACACCCAAAAAAAACTCTTTCAACCTACTGGAAAGGAATCTGATGTCCACCACTTCATTTGAACTAACTCACTCCCCTCCCCTATTCGAATTAAATGGGGAGAATATCCCCATCCATTTGTCAAAGGGGGACAAGAACAGGTTATACCTCCCCTGGAGATACTCCCTAATAATGAAACTATTCGGGAGGAAAATTCCCCACCAGTTACTGCGAGCAAAGCTTACACATATTTGGAAGACCATTGAACCCCTAACGCTAATCGACCGGGGTTGAGGCTTCTTCATCGTCAAATTCAACCTAGAAGAAAGCATGAACAAAGTCCTGGCAGAGGGACCCTGGTTTGTGACGGGCCACTTCCTATCTATACGAAAATGGGAACCAAACTTTGTCCCAGCAAAATCCAAGCGTGCTATTACAGCAATTTGGATAAGACTCCCATAGCTCCCAACAGAATTCTATGATAGGGAGATCCTCGAGCAAGTGGGCAATAGGGTTGGCAAATTACTGAAAATAGATACATGTACCTCCTCCCCCCTTAGGGGGAAGTATGCTAGGATCTGTGTCCAGGTTCTATTAGACATTGTTGTCACCATCGACACCCACAATCATCCCATCCTATATAAGGGGGAAGGGATTTTGTGCAAGGGATGTGAGAGAATTGGCCAGACGTTGCGCAACTGCCCATTCGCCCCCAAGGCCGATGAAACCAAAAGTTCAGTTAACCCAAATCCTACAACCACAAGCGATGTACAGTCCCTGGCGAAGACTCTATGTGGCAAACAATCTCATTCAAGCGGAACAAAAAAGGAACCCATAAAGGAAACCGCTTACAAAGGCCAGGCGGAGCAACATAAGAGCAGCCCACGACCCAGGTAAAGTGGTACAGTGAAGCCACAATTACGTTCTTCGACATGGTTTCCACCACCACTGGCGGCAGCAACCCTAAAGACCACGAACATCTGGACTCAAGTGAACACTTGGGCTCTATGGGGTGGGTTATAGAGAACCAACAAGACTAGAGGTCTTTAAGGCCCAACTCTGATAAAGACCCATCTTTACAAGTGGGCTAAGTCAAAACAAGAGAAGCCTCACAAGCAAAGTTGACTGGGCTAAAACAGCATCTACCTAAGTCAGACACTTGTAGTCTACGCACATCCTAAACTTGTTATTCTTTTTTGGTACTACAACTATGTTGGCTAACTATTCCGGATATTTTACCTCCCGGATCGAACCAATATTGAGTAATCGGGTTACATCTTCTGTAACAAACTTGTTCTTGATCTCAGATATCGGGCGTTTCTTTTGCCTTACCGGTGGGAAATTTGGATCCAAACTCAGGTTGTGAACTGCTACCTCTAACGGGATACCTGTCATATCCGAGTGCGACCATGTAAAGCAGTCAACATTAGCCTTAAGAAAATTTATAATTCTAACCTAAGTTCGGGATTTAATCTTGTTCCTAGATGAAACTTCCTTTCCAAAAATTCTTCGAGCAAGGTCACTTGCTCGAGTTCTTTTGCAGTCGACTTGGTCGCATCTATCTCATATGGTACTTGAAAATATTTCGAAACCTGATGGGATTTCGATTACTCCTCACTTTTATCGTCTTCATTCGGAAAGGGAGAAGGCATCAGTTCATGTAATTGCTATTTGCTGGTGATATGTTGAGGGTACGACCTTCATCTCATGTATCCATGGCCTTCCGAGGATTACATTGTAACCCATATTGACATCTACCACTTCGAATAGAATAGTCTTTGTTATTCCTTCGGCGCGCGTGGGCAGCAAATCTCTCTTCGGGTGGTCATGCTTGTCAAGTTGAAGCCAGCTAAGAGTTTTGTCACCGGAATGATGTTCCCGGTTAACTTCTCTTGCTCTAGCACTCTCCATTGGATGATGTTGGCTGAGCTTCCTGGATCAACTAAAACACGCTTAATTTTGTAATCTAAAACATTGAGAGATATTACTAAGGCGCTACTATACGGCAGAAGAAGTTCGTCAGCATCCTCCTCCATAAAGGTGATATCATCTTTTGCTACTTCCCAGAGTCTCTTGTTGTCAGTCGCCTATATCTTTGTTTTCTTAGCTACTGAAATGGTTACCCCATTGACCTTGTTTCCTCCGAAGATCATGTTGATAGTTATCCAAGGCGACGCTTCTGCTACCTTTAAAGGCTTTGCATTGTCTCGGCTTCTGCCATAGTTGTTCTTGGCTCGGTCAATTAAGAATTCCCTAAGATGGCCATTCTTCAACAATGTCGCCACCTCTTCGCAAAGATGTCGGCAGTCCCCAGTTCTATGGCCGTGAGTCCATGGTATTCACACCATAAACTAGGATCCTCTAGCTAGGATCTGATTGGATTGGCTTCGATAATCGTGCTTCCTTGATATTCCTCATTGCCTATACCAATTCTACCAAGTTGATGTTAAAGTTGTAATCTGATAACGTAGGATATGGGAGTCTCGGGCCCCTGGTGCCTCCTTCTCCTATAACGACTTGCCGTTAGGACCACGACCGATTTATCTATCAGGGGCAAACCTATTCGATGACTAAAACCCTTTGTTGCTATGCCTATCATCCCTCTCGTATGGTAGAAAATGACCTCTAGAGGACCACCGATCCTCATCAAAGTCTCTCTTAAACTTGTCCCAATTTTTGTCTCGACCCTGTTCCTTGGTTGATATCGAAGGCCCAAGTTGATTGTCTTCTATCCTTATTCTAGACTCATAACGATTATGGATATCTGAGCATGTGGTTGTCTGAAACTCGAGCAGGCTCTCCTTCAGTTTTCGGGAGGCATCAGAACTCAACATGCTTAGACCCTTCGTGAATGCCTCTGTTGCCCACTCATCTGGAACCGCCGGCAGTAACATCCTTTCTTTTTGGAACGGGATCAAAATTTCTCATAGTAACTCGAATTTTCCCTGCAAAATTCTGAATATGTCTACATTTCTAGCCCGAACCTTCCTCGCTCTAGTATAGGCCTTAATAGACGAATCTACAAGCATTTCAAATGAATCGATTGAATGCTCGGGTAAGAGGGAGTACCATGACAGGGCTCCTGATAGGTTATAAGTACCTTTATTTTATGTTTTGATGATCTAACAAACTTATTGTCAAGAACCAGATAAGGAACCTGATGCACTCTTGGTACACATCATAAATACATGACTCAAGCTAGAGAGAGTTGTCATAACTTTAGAAGATAAAGAATCAACACATGGAACAGATGATCTTGGGTTCCCTTAGCAATAGTACGAAGTCAACTCTCCACATCTGGAAAGTGACTAACTGCACTGTACATGCAAATAGTACATCATAGTGCAACCGTCATTTTCATTGGGAAGGACCTTGTACCATTAAGTGCTTACATCATTCAAGTGATGTCATCTATGTTGTATTAACATTAATTTCACAAAAAACCATCACTTGAACATTTGAGAATTCACTCAAGCACTCCAAGTAATTGGTTATCAAGAACAACAACTCTCAAGTGCATCAAGAACAAAGTACATCGCTGCTACGGACCAATTCCTACATCAAGTATTTGTATGTCCTTAGTAGAGTTGTAACTTTGTAATAGTTCTTAATTGTAATTCCTACTTAGCTTGTCTATAAGCATTGATTAAGAAACTCTTGTAAACCATAAACTTCAGTGTTTGTGTCGTGGCTAGAGTTAGTCATGTTTTGAAGTCTTTGACTAGGTGTATTACAAAGTGGCTTGTAATAGGAGTGTTACAAGTTAGTGAGGGATTAAGGAGTTAATTCCTAGGTTGCATAGTTTGTAATCTAAAAGGTTGCTCATAGTGAAGTTGAAATCCTACAAGTGTACGTCGTGGTTTTTAATCCTATTGAGCCGGGAATTTTCCACGTAACATTTTCCTGTGTCATTTATATTCTGTTGTGCAAGTATAATCTGTGGAAACAAATATAGAATCTGGTCGCTATATAGTTTGGTGGATCCTCATATTTTATCAATTGGTATCAGAGCGGTTTCTTTCTACCAGGCTAACACCTGGAAAGGATCCTCATGGCTGCTCCACCAAACTTTGAAAAAGGTCAGTCTACTTAAAGGCCACCTAGGTTCAATGGTCAATACTATGGGTGGTGGAAGACAAGGATGCACGACTTCATCATGGCTAAAAACTCTAAGCTATGAGACGTTATCTGTGACGGTCCCTTTTTCCCTACTAAGAAGGTTGGAGATCCATATGTGACAGTTCCTAAGACAAGGAAGGAGTTCAATGATGCTAATCAAAAAGCCATAGAGAAAAAATTTCACGCTAAGAAAATTCTGGTATGAGGAATAGGTTCTGATAAATACAACAGAATATCTTCTTGTCGATCTGCAAAAGAAATATGGGAAGCTTTGCAGACAGCATACGAGGGAACCACACAAGTGAAGCAATCCAAGATAGACATGCTCACCTCTGAATATGAGCTCTTCAAAATGAAGGACGATGAATCCATTCAAGATATGCACACTCGATCACTTCTATCATCAATGGGCTGCACTCTCTTGGTGAAATCATTCCCATGAACAAGCTTGTAAGAAAGATACTCAGCGTGCTGCCCAACTCTTGGGAAAGTAAGGTAAACGTTATCACTGAGGCGAAGGATCTGCAGACACTGACCATAGATGAGCTTGTTGAAAATTTAAAGACTTACGAAATGAAGAAGAACAAGGACAGTGAGAGAAAAGAACTAAAGAGGGAAAAGAACCTGGTTCTTAAGACAAAAATTAATGACTCAAGTGGTGAAGATAGTGATATGGCATACATGACTAGAAGATTTCAGAAAATTATTCGTAGGAATGGAGGTATTCCAAAAAGGGGTAGTTCTAGCAAGCCAAAGAGTTATGACCTCTGCCATATTGTGGGAATCCATGACACTTCATAAAGGAATGTCCTCTCCTAAAGCAAGAACATTCCAAGCACAACTCAGACAAAGCAACCAAGAGGAACCCGATTCCTGATAAACGCTTCAAGAGAAAGAATGTCGCTGACAATCTTGTGAAGCAAGCTCTTGCAGTATGGGGAGACTCCTCTAGCGAGTCTGAAGAAGAAAATGATGGTGGTGATAGTTCAATGATGGAAGTGGAAATTGAAACAATTGAGTATGACTCAATCTTTGCTTTGATGGCTCAATCAGATGACGATGAAGATGGCGACAATGATGAGGTAAACTTTCTGGATGTTCAGACACATCTAAAATCCTACTCTCCTAAAAATCTCATGTCATTAGCAAATGTATTAATTTATGCTTACCATAGTCTTATAAATGATAAGGATTCTCTAACTATGGAATTAGGAGAAGCTGAACGAACCAGAGATGACCTGGTAGTTGTTGTAGTTGATTTGAAGGAAACAATAGATAATCTGAAAAATGAAAAGGATGTTCTAGCTGAGAAAAACACTGGAATAGAACATGAAAGAGATGATCTAATGGTGGTAGTGGTTGACTTAAAATAAACCAGTGAGTGTGTTAGTAAAGAAAAAGAAGCCTTAATTGAGAAATTTGCTATCATTGAGCAAGAAAGAGATGATATTTTAGTAGTGGTAGTAAACTTAAAGGAAACAAATAGAGGAACTTAAAATTGAAAGTAGGCCTAGAAATTCTGAAAAAGGAAAAGAAGTTGCGAGTGAGGCACACATTAAACTTGAGAATGAGTTGAACTTGGTAAAAACTAGTTTGTGTGCTGAACTTGAGAAAAATAGACAACTTCAGGCAGAATTAGAAAGAGTGAAGAGTGATCTTGAAAAATCTCTCAAGTGTACATGGTCCTATGATGCTATTACTGCCATGTATGTTAACAATGGGGGAAACGGGTAGGGAATAGGGTTTCAAAGGGAGAAAACTTCCTACAACCATCATAGCAAGTATGTTACTATACCCGACAACTGGCTATGTACCCACTGTGGTAACTATGGGCATTTCAAAGAAAATTTCAAGGCCAGGGTTCAGTCTCTTCAGAAAAAATAAGATTTTTGCTGAAATAGTAACTACTACTACAGGACCTGGTTCCACTCATAGAAAACGCATATTACCTGCATGGACTAAAAGAGCACTCTTTCATCCCTTTCCTCATTATAAGGGACCCAAACTTGTTTGGGTTCCTAAATCTAACCCTTGATTTCCTTGTGCAGGGAGTAGTGAAAGGAAGCAACTAACAGTGGTACATGGACAGTGGTTGTTCAAGGCACATGACTGGAAATACAATGGATTTTCTTTCACTGAAAGCCCTGCAAGGGGGGAGTGTATCCTTTGGAAATGGGAAAAAAGGATACATTCTAGGTGTTGGAAGGATTGGAAAGTCACTCACTCACTCAATTGAAAATGTGTACTATGTCAATGGCCTCAAGTACAGTCTATTGAGTGTCTCCCAAATATGTGACAAGGGAAACAAGGTGGAATTCTTGTCCAAGATATGCACAGTCACCAACCTTGTAACTGGTGAAGTGGTGCTTGTGGCAAAAAGATACAAAAATATCTACGTTCCGAATTTTGAGTCTCTACAAAGCGGTGATCTGAGCTGTTTGAGAGCAGTTGCTGATGATGCTGAATTGTGGCACAGAAGGCTGGGGCATGCAAGCTTATCTCTAGTGAATAAACTGGTCCAGAAGGACCTGGTTCGTGGTCTGCCCAAGTCAAGTTTCAAGGAGCACAAAGTGTGTGACGCCTACGCAAGAGGAAAGCATGTTAGATCTTCATTCAAGCCCAAAAAGGACGCCAACACCTCAAAACCACTTGATCTTCTTCATATGGATCTATGTGGACCAATGAGGGTGCCAAGCAGGGGAGGTAAAAGGTACATCTTTAGGATATTGGATGACTACTCCAGGTTCACTTGGACTCTGTTCCTTAGAACCAAGGATGAAACCTTTCAAGTATTTGTAGCCTTTGTGAAGAAGATTCAAGTAAATATGGGATCAAAAGTAGCTTGCACCAGATCAGATCATGGAACATAATTTGATAATGCAAAATTTGATGAATTTTGTAAAGAAAATGGCATTACCCACAACTTCTCATCCCAAGAACACCACAGCAAAATGGAGTTGTGGAAAGGAAAAACATGGCTCTTGAAGATATGGCGCGAACAATGTTGATTGATAGTGGGATTGCAAAGAATTTCTGGGCAGAAGCTATCGACACTGCTTGCTACTTGGTGAACAGGTGCATGATCAAGTCCCTTTTGAACAAGACTTCCTATGAGTTGCTGAATGGAAGGAAGCCCAAGTTGACTCACTTGAACATTTGGAAGCAAATGTCATGTTCTCAATAATGGAAAGGATCAGCTCGAAAAATGTGATGCCAGGAGCGATGAAGGAATTTTCCTGGATTACTCATCTCAGAGCAAAGCCTACATATGCAACAAACAAACCCAGTGTGTTGAGGAGAGTGTACATGTGATTTTTGATGAGTCTCACCTGTCCTGTGAGAAGAGCAAGAACGATGATCAAGATGGAGAACCTTTATTGGTTCTAGGTGAATTTATTGATATGGAAAATGGGAAGGAAGACACGATGATCCATGTCAAGGAGATCAGTGAAGACAATACAACTAATTCCTCATCTGTTGGAGAAGAACCTTGTTCTACTATCACAACCACTGAAGCTGAAGATAAATTGGTTGATGCAGTTCAAGGTACTCCACTGGTTGCAGACAGAAGCATCCAAAAATCTCAGTCAGGCATGCCTAGCTCCTCTACAAATGAGATTCAAGTACCAAACTGGAAGCACAAGAGTTCACATCCTCTTGACAATATAATCACCCCTCTGGATTCATGAATTCAAACAAGATCAAAAGCCAGAAATTCACTTGCATTTTCAGCATTTCTCTACCAAATAGAACCCAAAAATATTAAGGAAGCCTAGAAAGATGCAGACTAGATCACATCCATGCAAGAGGAGCTGCATCAATTCGAGAGAAACAAACTATGGCACCTGGTACCCAGGCCTATAGACCGCACCATCATTGGGACCAGGTGGGTATTCAGGAGCAAGCTTGATAAGTTTGGGAATACAACAAGAAACAAGGCAAGGCTTGTGGTTCAAGGCTACAATCAGGAGGAAGGAATTAATTATGACGAGACATTTGCTCCAGTTGCTCGAATGGAGGCTATCAGAATTCTCATTGCCTTTGCATCTCATATGGAATTCACACTGTTCCAAATGAATGTCAAAAGTGCATTTCTGAATGGCTTCCTCAAGGAAGAAGTATATGCTAAGCAACCTCCATGATTTGAATGTCACGAGCCTCCTGAATATGTGTTCAAGTTGGACAAAACACTATATGGGTTGAAGCAGGATCCTCGAGCGTGTTATGAAATGTTGTCATAATTTCTTTTAGAAAATGGCTCTGTAAGAGGAAAAATTGACAACACCCTTTTTCTAAAGAAACAAGGGAGGAACCTACTCATTATTCAGGTATATGTCGATGACATCATTCTTGGGGCAACAACTGATTCTCTGTGTGAAGAGTTTGCAAAACTCATGGGAAGTGAGTTTGGGATGAGCATGATGGGAGAGTTGAACTTCTTCTTGGGACTTCAAGTGAAGCAGTCCACAAAGGGAACATTTATAAGTCAGCAAAAGTACATCAAGGAGCTTCTAAAAAGGCTTGACATGGAAGCATCAAAATGGATTGACACTCCTATTGCCACTGCTTCACGTCTAGATATGGATGAATCCGGCTCTCCTATCAATCAAACCATGTATAGAGGCATCATTGGATCACTCCCGTGTCTCACTACAAGTATACCAAATATCGTATTCAGCGTGGGTCTGTGTGCAAGGTTTTAGTCGAATCCTAAAGAATCTCATCTGAAGGTTGCTAAAAGAATTTTGATATATCTTAAGGGAATGCATGACCTGGTTCTCTATTACCCTTTAGGTGACAACTTTCATCTTATTGGGTATGCTGATGCTGATTATGTAGGTTATCTGGTGGACAAGAAAAGCACATCTGGTATGGCACACTTTTTGGTTCCTATCTTATCTCATGGGATAGAAGGAAGAAAAATTCAGTGGCACTCTCAACAGCTGAAGCAGAATATGTGCCAGCTTCTTCCTGTTGTGCTCAACTACTGTGGATCAAACAACAGCTAGAAGACTTTGAAGTGTACACTAATTGTGTACCTCTCTTGTGTGACAATACAAGTGCACTCAACATGGCCAAAAATCCAGTCCAACATAAGAGGACCAAGCACATTGATATGCGACATCACTCCCTTAGAGACAACGTTGAAAAGGGGCTTATCTGTATGAAATTCTACAGCACAAAAGATCAAATTACAGATATCTTTACCAAAGCCTTGAGCAGAGAACACTTTGAGAGAAACCGTCTGGCACTGGGGTTAATGAAGCCTAACTGAGGACCTGGTTCCCAACATATGGCTATGAAAGTCATATACAGGTAAAACTAGCTAAAGTGTTTTATGGCCAAGTCTAACTCACTTCTATACCATTACAAGTAGACACACATGATGGTGCGGTAAAAAAGGGTTAAGCTGACTTGCAAGACTTTTTAGGGAACCTGGTTCTCGTGACACAAGTTAGTAGTCTCTTATTTTCTCATACTCAATTTAAAATGAACAAAAACAAAGCTACATCATCAGCTTTCCAGTTCCTTTATGTCACATCTTTTCATTCAAATCATTTCACATGTCTCTGAGCGACGCATCTCCCCATGTACTTGCCGCCGTTTCAGAACTCGTTCCTCTTGTCTTCATAAATACTTCCAATTCCATCATAAACCTTCACTTCCAAAATTTAAACCTTCTCTTGTCTTCTCTCTTCTCAACTCTCAAACGCTCTTCCAGCAAACCCTTATCATGGCTGAAAATCAAACAACCCCAAATACACCTGATGGTAAACCAACTGAGTCCTCACCTATCAAAACTTCTTTAGTCGTTTCCTCTCCATCCATTGTCACTAGTCCTAACCCTAAACCAGAGTCTCCTCCACACTCCACTCCTATCTCTACCCATTCTGATTCTGGTCCTCATCCAAGTTGCAAATAGTCGAACAAACCTGAGAATGTCAATATTCCTCAATCTTCACTTGAAAAGCAAAGCGAACAGGGTAAAAAGGAAAGTTTAGTTCCGAAAGTAATTCAGGGAAAGTCGTCTTCTACGCTGGAAATATCTCTGAATGTCACACCAACGATCTGTCCAAAAATAGCTAAGGCAATTGTAGTAGGTTGCGATTCTACATGTATTTCTGCTTCCCCTGTTACTGTTTCCATAGAACCTCAAGAGAGGTAGGCTATAGAGAATATGCTCTCCATTGCTGCTGAGGGGGTGGCTGTTGAAGACTATTCAGGAAAGCCTGAGTCTCAGGGGGAAGAGACTCAGCCCTCAATGAGGGAAGGAACACTTGTGCCTTTTGAACATCCGGCACATTAAGAAACTATTGGGACTCCACTTGATGGACCTGATCTCTCTCCTGAGGATCCACAATAGGAATCATCATCCCAGGTCAGTTTCGACCCTACTCCTTCTCCTCACTTTGATGCTGAGCCTCTGAACATGGTAGTACCTGAGATGAAGTCTAGTGATGAAGATGACTTAGATGATGTGGTGCTAAGTAAATTTATTAGGGTAAGGAAGCCAATGGCAACTCTAGAGCCACCTCCCAAGTGACCCACTACCCGGTTGCAGAAAAATGAGGCTCTAGAGTCTGCTCTCAAGAAAAGCCAGAGGAGTCGTAGAAAGAAGAGATTAGTCAAGGATGGACAGGTTGTGGTTGATAAAGATATTCCTGTAGTTGTAGTTGACGAGGAAGCTGAAGAGGAACCAAGTTCCTTAACTAAGAGGCCCCTAAGGAAGAAGCACCTTCTCTCATTCTAACATTGAGAGTCCTTCTAAGAGTGTTGATGGTACACCTAATGAAAAGTTGGTAAGGAGTTCCAGTGAAAACCCAGTGAAAGTCAGTGACAAGTTAAAGAATGTATAAGTGGAAGTGTCTGATGAGAATACGAAAGTGAAGTCTGTTGAAAAGTTTCAGTCCCATGGGAAGTCAGTGAAAACAAAATTGGTTGATGATGAGGAACCCGGTTCCTCCAAAAAGACAAAAAGTGGTGGCATTTTTGGAAAGGAAAGGCTGAGATACCAAAAAGTGTTGTGGGGTCGCATATTTCCCCCTAAAATTTTGGATATGGCTGGAATGCAACAATTGGTTGAGATGTGTGAGTTTCAGCATTGGGAACGCTTGTTCAATGTGGATGTGCCAAAAGTGTATGCGGAAGAGGTACATAGTGTTTACGCCGACCTCTTCACTGTTGAATCTGATCACATTTGTGCATTGGTGAATGGTGTGGATATTGTAATGGATTTTGCTGTATTGGGAGATATTCTTAAGGTTCCTGCTGAGGGTTTATCATCCGTCCGTGGTGCTTGCAGCTCTAACTTTCGGAATTCCATTGTCAAAGAAAGAGCAGTGCAGCAAGGGGAACGAGTACATAAAAAGGCACTTCTTCTAGTTTACCAGTTGCTTTTTGAGTTGGTCAACAAAGTCCTGCTTCCTCGTGCTGAGAGGAGATCCATCACCTCAAAAGGCTGATCTGGTTCTGATGGGAGCCTTGGATAGCTTCAAAACTATCAACCTGTCTGTTATCATGATTGAACCTATGCAGAATGTGGCAGAGTTCAAAGACGGCAACCATGGTTTTCCTTATGGATTTCTTCTTACGCGGGTGTTCAAGTTCTTTAAAGTTCCTTTGGGACAGGAAAAGTGGGTACCAAGAAGTAGACCTGCTCAAAGACTACACTAGAAGAGTGTGAATGCATTGACAAGTTTGGAGGAGTATGCAACACTTCAACTATCTCCCAGCTCATTAGTGCCCAGAATAGCTCTACTGAAGAGATAAGGAAGTTGAAGGCTAGAAATGCTATACTGGAGACTAAACTAGTCAGGCCCAGGAGGCACCAGGTTCTACCAGTTCTTCGAACTCAGAGGTTGCCCATTTGACCAAAGAAAACACTGATCTCAGGCAACAAGTTGAGAACCTGAAGGAGAAATTGCTCAATGAGCAAATGTCCGCCAATGCTTGATGGATCTTGTTCTCAAAACTCTTGCCGCCTCATCCTAGCCCTATTCCTCTAGTGTCCCCTAAGCATGTCCCCCCCAGTGACCAGTTTTCAGTATATCTCTTTTTAAGTTGTTTTGATGATGTTTGTGATATTTGTTTTTTTTGTTGTGGATGGAAAACACTGATGCTGCTCCCGCTGTAACAGTCCAACAATGTTTAATGCAAGCTTTCCCTTATTTTGTAGTTAATGCTAATGCTTTTCTGCATCAGTTCCTATCATGTTTGTGTGCACACAAGTGGCATGAGTTAGCTACGCAAGACTTCTTTACGTTGTTTGTTTGTATGTGTTTTTAATGATGCCAAAAGGGGGAAGATAAATTGAGAATTAAGAAGAAGCATTGCACTGATTAAGGGGGAAGTACAAACTCAGGGGGAACTTTGTGAGGTTCCTGGTACATCATCTAGTTTTTATGGCTCTTTGCAAGATTATAAATTTTTAAGTTTGTCATCATCAAAAAGGGAGAAATTGAAAGGTTATAAGTACCTTCATTTTATATTTTGATAATCTAACAAACTTATTGTCAAGAACCAGATAAGGAACCTGATGCCCTCTTGGTACACAACCTAAATACCTGACTCAATCTAGAGAGATGTATCATAACTTTAGAAGATAAAGAATCAACATAGGGAACAAATGATCTTGGGTTCCCCTGACAACCATACGAAGTCAACTCTCTACAGCTAGACAGTAACTGACTGCACTGTACACGCAAATAGTACAACACAGTTGATCGGTGCCAAACCTACACCACTATAGAGTAGCGAGGATGGTCGATGCAGTTTTACCCAACAAGGCCGGGATCGATTTCCATAGGGAGTTAATTGATTTGGAGTTAGGTATATAACTAAACCTAGATATGTGTGTTGTTCCTAATTGCACTTCCAAACATGATTGTGATTGATTCTACTTTTAATTCTATACTATTGTATGCTAAGAGTAAGTTATGTACAATATTTGTTGTGATAGTTTTCAAGTGTTAAAAGGAACTAGGGTAGTGACTTCC
Source organism: Nicotiana undulata (assembly GCA_005239495.1). Lineage (NCBI taxonomy): Eukaryota > Viridiplantae > Streptophyta > Magnoliopsida > Solanales > Solanaceae > Nicotiana > Nicotiana undulata. The sequence goes on from ML271373.1 coordinate 198,404, forward strand.
GCCTAGGTGAATATCTAACGGGTATCGAGAATATAGGGCAAGCTTGTTTTGATTGGGGTCGTAATATAACCATCACACATAAGTGCTCACTCTATACCTCTCGGTAGTTTGAGTGACTTTGCCCAATTTGGTTTTCTCAAGACCAGATGGGTGTTCATGCAATACAAGTGATATTGGATCAAGTAGGGTATTACTATCTCTAGGTTTAACCCTTTAATTGGGGCTATCAATCTCTTGAGTTCACCCCAATTCCTTGTTAGGCTAATTTTCCTCGACTTAGTCCCTCTTTCTCAAGAAGAGCCTAAGTCATAAAGGCATGAATCAGTGTTTGCAACAACTAATTCTACAATTCTAGCATGAATTAAGCTAAATATCACTAACCCATAAACAATCAAGCCCTAAATTTCAAGACACATTATGTACCCACACTAGGGTTGGGTCACAACCCTAGCTATTGGTCTAACTACTCATAATAACAACATAAATCAAAGATAAAGAGGAAATATAATCCATAATATTAAAGTAAAAGATGAAAACCTAAATTTTAAAGGTAAATCTTGTACAAAATTGCCCAAAAGGGAAAACCAACCGTCTCACGTGCTCAGAAAAACTAAACTTAACCTAAAATTGACAAAAGGTCTATTTATACTAAGCTGAAATTTTCGAACAAAAATACGCCTGCGGAGGTTTCGTTTCTGCGTAATTCTGACCGCGGCTACACTCTTTATTTCACGGCCACATAATTTTGATCGCGGTCCGCATTTCTTCACATCTGGGACTGGAATGAACCTTGTTTCGTGGACCGTGTACTTTTCACCGCCTCCGCATGAGAGATTTTTGCGACCGCGTGCTTTTGACGTGGACCACCCTCTTCATTTTTGCCCAACTTACAAAGTCTCTAAACCTTAGCAACTGCGGTCCGCGGAATTCTGATCGCGGCCGCTGTGGTACTTTCGCGATCGCCACATTCTGACGTGGTCCGTGTCCATACCTGTCCCCAAAACCACCTCTTTGAATCTCTAATTCACGGTCCGCGAGTTATTGGTGGCCTCCACGTTTACACTTACGCGGCCCCATTTTTATGTCGCGGTCCGCGTTCTACATCTCTTGGCCCAACTTTGGTTTTTGTTCAAGTTTTACTCCTTTCTGAGTTGATTATGGCTTCTTTGGCTCAATTTTAACAAAAACTGCAAGGAATCACATTAAGTTAGTTTCCGGGAATACCGTAACGCAGTTTTGGCGCAAAACCTAAATAAAAGAGAGCAAATAATAAGCTAAAATCCCTACTTATCAACTCCCCCAAACTTAAGCTTTTGCTTGTCCTCAAGAAAATTAGGTAATTCCTACCTCCACAAGAAAAATAAAAGGATATTTCAGCTGACCTAAGGTGACTCCATCAAACATCAATTGGGACTAACAATTACCCTCAATACAAATGCATTATCGACAACATCATGTTATGACCTTTTGAGTTCCATAGTTCTAATGTGACACTAGAGTATCAAGAGTTGATTCAATTCATCAAGGAAGCTCGCTCTCTCACGTAGGTCATTGTGGATTCCAGAGTCTTCCTCATCTACTCTCCTTTAGCAAATCTCACTTGTTAGAATGTAACACTCAAATCAAAGACTGTGAAGAAGTGCGCTCATCACTCTCAAAAAAATGCCACAAGTCCGGCTCTAAGCACCATAAGCTTGCCCCTTATGTAAATCACCACTAATATAATCTCACTCAACTTGAAATCATATAGGGCTTTAACGGGATGTAATGAAGGCTTTTGGATCAAGGTAGGACATAACGAACTATGATGGTTTCATCTTTCCTTAAGCACTCCATTTTCTCATTTCGGCTCATACTTTCTTGACTATTTGAGTCATTTTCTTCTTCCTTAGGGGAACTAGAGAGACACAATGTCACTCTTTCTTATTCGTGACAATCATTTTTTCTCCTGTTCTCATCATTCCATGCCTTTCAACATTGTTTTCTTTGAATCCCTTCAACCTTTACTTTCTTTTCGACAGATTTCTTTTTGGCTTTTCATCCTTTTCTTTTCATCAATTCTTTTTCTTCTTTGAACCTTTTATCACTTTCAAATTTCTCGTCTCCCCCCAACTTATACTCTTGCCAATTGTTCATCATGAATGCTAAGGAAAGATTGAGTGCTAAGAGAGGGTCATTATAAAACGAATAAAGGCTTGTAATGTGGCTATTGAATGAAAAAGGCTTAGTCTCAAAGGGGTTGTCTAGGGATATCATATTTGTAGGCTACGAGGGCTTTCGAAATTCAAATGGGACAAAGGAGAGCCTACAATCACTTCTAAAGTCGAGCTACACTTAGAATTTTGCCTAGACAAACATTCAGGGCAAGTTCTAAACTTATTGGCACGGGACTTGGACTTGCAATTCAATACCTCACCTCTCAAGCTACTGGATTGTTAAAGAGAATAGAGTCGAGGGCCTACAACAACCCTAGATAAGATTAAAAATCACAAATGGCTCAAAGAAACCACTCGATGATTGTTTTAGTCAACTCAAGAGTTTAAAGGCCACAATTAGTGCTATTCTTTGTCAATCAACTTGTCTCTAACCATGAGGTCGAAGGTAAATGTGCTAGTACCAAGTGAAGTCTTCTTGAGACACTTTTATTCATTACTACCACATATCAAAGCAAAAATAAAACAGACTCAATCCCTTAAGAAGGTTGTCACGCCATCCATCGTTGGGAAGAGCCACCCGGTTCATACAACACCCACCTTTGGAAAGAACCGTGGCATTAAGAAAACCAAAGGCTTATTGATCACGCAAAATGTAAAAAGAAGCTAAAAACTCAAAATGAAGCTACTAAAGGAAATAAGAATCTAGCTATTAGGGAAAAGTAGCAAAAGAAGTTACAAAATCAACTACGGAAAGTAAAATGAATATGTACAATAATGGAGTAACGAATATATACAAAATGGGACCGAATATATACATCAGATGGTAAAGTTATGTACATACCAAAAGTGAAAAATAACGAAAGTAAAAATAACGATAAGTAAAAATAAAGAGAAATAGTATCATAGTTATTACATGTCAATGTCATCAAATCAAAATAAGACCCCCCTCCCCCAAATAAGAGATAGCATTGTCCTCAATGCTAATATCAAAATAAAATAAGGGAAGGGTTAGAGAGTAATAAAAACTCTCTATGTGGTCTCTGTCTGCATGAGGCCAGGCACGTTAGTGGGGTCCTCGGACTGCATAGGATCATCAGCTCTCTCCGGGTCCTCTAGCTGGATGGATCTCCAAGTCTTCTGACTGGGGAACCACAAATCCTCTCACTGTCTCTCTGTCTGCCTCCTGCTCTGATGCATGTGCTGTCTATGCTGGTGGGGAAGTCTCCTCCATAAGCAAGTCCAGTGGGATATCTCCGGCAGAAGTGAACGTTTCTACCTCCTTCTTCAGTTTCTCCACTAACTCCTTTGAGGCCTAAGTCTTTCTCATCTTTTTGACCTGCTTTCCCAGCTCCTTTATCACCTTTCCATGAGTATCCAATGTATCTGAGATTTTCTTTTGGTTGTCCAGGAGCTTCTTCTGGTTGTCCAGAAGCTCCTTCATTGAATCCTCCACTGATGGAGGTACATGAAGTTGTGTTGGGGCTGTCTGTTCTGCGACTGCACTAGATAAGGCAGACAACTTTGATGTAGTTTCTTGCATCCAGTTATTGAGGCTGGATAATGTTTGAGAAACCCGTAGTGTAGTCTGAGGGTACATGGAAGATGAGGGAATAGATAGTGGGGCATTGATGGATGGCCCTGATGAAGGAGGATGCATAGCAGCCGAAGAACCCTCTGCTGTGGAAGGCTCTGACCCGGTGGCTTCTACCCTTGGCTCTTCATACTGGCCAGTGGGAATAGTGGCTTTTCCATTGGATTTCAGGTTGTCTGCTCCTTGAAGGATGTACTGGGAGAAGGGCTTCTTCGGCTTGACCTTCGTGTCATAGTGCCTCCCCTATACCCATTGGTCCTCTAGATACATAATGATGGAGTTTGGGTAGGGGTATGACTTTTCTTCTTTCCCGGTTGCTTTGGAGATGTTTTGGGACATGAGGTTCTGCACATTTATTAGGTATCCCGCCATGATGGAAGCAATAAAGATCGCTCGGGATAGTGGGATGACACTGTCATGCTGGGATGGATCAAGTTGGTTGCATACAAATGTGCACCGCCCTTTGGCTTCAAAGCTGAGGGTGTTTCTGGGAATTGGGACTCCAGCTGCGAGCGAGGTCGGTGTTGTCCCTAGGATGGCTATTACCTCAGTTATCCACGGGCGGGCTGCTTCATCTAAGGCCACCTTTTCAAAATATTGTAGTAATTCCACATCTTCAAACCCGACATATGTGTTCAATGTGTTGCCATCAAACCGGATTTTCCGATTTCGTACCTTAGTCATAGTGGTTCCCTTTTTGATGTGGGCAACATTAGCGTAGAACTCCTTGACTAGGTACTCATTTGCGTCCAATAACCTGCTGGTGAAGTACTTCCACCCCTTTCTTTCCTCAAACTATCTCTTCACATTCGGATTGTGAGGGAAGATATCTCTTTCTATAAATTGTCTCTCGAGGGTGAGCAACCTTTGTGGCCACTATTCCCAGAATTTCAGGTAGGCCTTCTCGCTCACGAACCTGTCATCCCACACCTCGGGCTTCCTAGACCTGGCCACCCCCCATATGGGTATCACCTCCTCTCCCGTCATCCGGGACCTCTTCTTCATCATCAACATTAATAGGAGCCTCTATTGAGGTCGGAGTTGCAGCAGGCGGAGAAGATGGTGCTGAAGTCTCACTACCTCCTTCTAAGCCATCAGACGATCCAGACGAGAAGGTAGGTTCATTGACCAGTCTGAAAGGTTTTGATTGAGCCTCCGGTTGTTGTTGTTGTGCAGATTCTCCCTCGGAAGTCTCCCGAGATGGGAGGTATTCACTTGTATTCTAGGAGTCATACTGAAGTCTCACAGGGGTGGACTTTTTGCTAATAATTCTCTGAGCTGCTAAGGGCAAAACCTGCTTCCCTTTGCCCCGGCCTGGGGAGGATTCTTCCCTCCCTTTTGATTTGTTTGGACCACCACGAGATCACACCATTCTCTACAACACACATGTAGTGAAAGATCATTAGTATTGGGGTTCAATGAATCCTTAACGAAATGCAGATGAAATGAACAGAAGATCTTCTCAGAACAGGGCACCATGGTCCGCAAAAACGTGAGCGCTGCCATGGAAGGCCCATTGCGAACCGCGTAAAAATGGACGTTGATGCGAAAGACCAAACGCGGACCGCAAAAAAATGAATTCAACTGCGAAAGCAATTATTGCACTCTCTGAAGTTCAAAAGCGCGGACCGCAAAATCTTGGATGCGGCTGTGATGAAACAACTGCGGATCGCGGAAAAGTCACCACGTCGGCGAAGTATCATCAATACTCAGTTATTTAAAGGCTAGGGTTTCTGTAAAGACCCATAAAATTCTATGTCTAAAATAATGCTCGAATAGGTCCATGTGTTGTTATACTGTAGAAACTCTTAAAATGGACCTATTTTGAGTAAAAGGTACCCGAAACTTGAAAAATAAAATTTTCCAGAATGGTGGTGTTATGTAACGCACTATGGGATCGCATAACGTGTATGAGGACCGCATAATGGTCGCATACCTGGATAGGCTACTCTCCAAATTGAGGACAACTATGCAACCCAAAATTCGATTGCATTTTGGGTATGTAGACCGTATAGTTGTCGCATTCTTGACCCATGGTTTTGCGAAGGAGGTTATGCGACGCACTATGCAATTTCATAACAGGTATGCGAATCGCATAATGGTCGCATACCTGGGCATATTGTTTTCCCATTTTGGCCCATTAGAGGGCCAACTATGTGACAAGAATGTGGACCGCATAGCAGGAATGCGATCGCATTCCTGACCGCATTTCTGTGTCGTGGATCCTATTTTCTAAATTTTAAAACCCGACCCCCTCTTTAATAAAACACCCCTCCCCTTCATTTTTAAGGAATTTCTGAACAAAATAGAGAGAGGGTTCTTGAGAGAGAAAGCCCCTTCTTCATCAAATTGATTTTTCTCAAAATCACTCAGGCTTGGGAATTTTGAGTAATCTTCTTCTTCATTCTAACAGGTAAGTCCCCACCCCATTTCCCTTAAATTTCCAGATTTTTGGTTAATGGTAGAACTCCCCTAAATGGGTTCTTGAAGATAAAATTGAATAACATTGCATGCATGTTCATTTATTGTCACAATCTAGTAAAAGGAAGTGGGTTAGAGTATATAATCACAAAGAGGGGGTTGGTAATCTGAGTGGTCTCATAGCATTCGATAAAATGCCTAAGCGAGTTCGAATTGTGTTCATGATTCCCAATTCTAAGATGAATAAAATTATGAATTAGATTGACGTGCTTGACGGTCCGGTGATTTGGGAATAGGAATTAAAAGGGAATTTTGACTCCAGGTATGTATGGCTAACTTTAACCTTTGTAGAATCCTCTTGTTGGTGTCCGAGCATACGATATGTGTACCTTGTTTGAGAATATGTGAATTGACTGTCCACTTGTGTTGAGGCGTAATACTTCACTCCCTGAATTTCTTGTTGACTACTATGCTAGTTGAGATTGTGAAAAGTGGTTTGTTGTGCCTATCTTATTGTGTGCAAAGCTCGTAAATGTTCGAGGGTATCAATATGAAAGTATGTGTTAATGAATGAAAGAATGTTAATGTGCCCAAGTGTGGGAATGTATATAATGGCTAAAAATCGTGCGTGGTAAGTAATGATAAAGGTTATTGTGAAATGATGTAATTGAGTTGAATGATTATGGCAACACCGTGTACATGAACTACTACTTGGTGAGAATCATTGTCCCTTGATCCCGCATGGTGAATTGTTGATATGAACTTGTGTTCCTTGTAATGAAGATCCTTGTGATTTAACTGTTGGTGATTGTTGTTATGAAATGTGATCGTCTGGTGAGATCGGGTTGCACGCCGCAACACGGGGTAATAAGGGTGGACGAGGTAATAAGGGTGAGTGAGGTAATAAGGGTGGACAAGGTAATAAGGGTGGCCGAGGTAATAAGGGTGGAATGTGATTGTGTTGAAATGAGAATCTGTGAAACTCTTGAATATGGTGATGTTGAAAGGAGAATCTCTGAAACTCTTGATTTTGGGTTGTTTCTATTTCTGTGCAATACTTGTTGGTTTCATTAACTGTCTCTTATCTGTGTAGTGCTTGATTGTACTTAGGGTAAAGTTTGTTCATACATACTAGTACTATTCCACAATACTAACGTCCCTTTTTACGGGGGCGCTACATCATTTATATGGATGTAGGTGGTTCCATAGAAGGTAGCTCAGCCTGCCGTTAGTGGTGCGTCCTCATCATCTCTTCAGCAGTTTTGGTGAGCCCTTCTTCCTCTCGGGGTCGCGTGTGGATTTTTCTATCCTCTTTTGCTTATGTTGTAAAGGTATAGCCGGGGCTTTGTTGCCGGAAAGTTATGTAAAACTCTAAGAACTCTTAGAGGCTCCGTAGACACTGTGTGAGTTATATATATATGTATATGTATATTTTGGGCGGTAGTTGTACTCTCTCGTACTTGTGGATCGCAAATCAGAAATGTTGTATGTAACTTGTATATTTTGGGTTATCTATTGTTGAAAACTAAAAGAGGAAAATGGGATTTTTTTGTAGAGTGTACTTTGAATCTAAATTGGCTAACTCATATGGAATAATGTACGTTATGAACACGGGGTAACACGTTGGGTAGGAAAGGCAATCCAGGTCCGCTTAACTGGTGTTACGCCCCGCAGTATTACATCGATGTTATGCTCTGCAGTAATAAATTACGACGATGTTGCACCCTGTAGTATTGTACGTTGAATTTTTCATAACGTAATTGCCATCAGTCCAAGTAAAAGATTATTTGAAGATTATAAGGATTATGCTATTTCACAAGTGATGAATAAATTCGTGAAGGTGAAAGGGGAAGCAAGTCAAAGAAAATAAAATTTCATCCATGTTTGGCATGTGGGGATAAAATACGGGTCGAGCGTTAATACCCGATATTTACAGACTAGTATCATACAAGGTACCACATGACCATGATAGTAAGTTATATAAAGTGTATTAAAAATAAGTAAAATTTTAAGTAATTTGAGATAATTTTTAATTATACGGGTAATTGATTAATTATTGGGTAACGGGATATTACCTAATTAACTCATAAGTGGATAAAGTTTAATAAATTCCACCCCCTTAAAACGTGGAAGCTAGCCACATTGCTAAGTCATTTCTTTGATAGGTGGCAATTAAGTAGCAAGAAAGAGACTTTATCTCTTATATTACAAATCCTATTATTAGAACATTAGGAAACAAAAAAAAACGTTACCAAGATTTAACAAAGCTTAACAGTTCAAAGCTTTACAGATTTGCAAAATCCAAAAATGTTACCTTCTTTATCACATTTTGAAACCATTAGCTTTCTTTAGCTATTTCAAAAGCTTTCAACAATCAGAAACCTTAGGACCTCTCACAATTCAAAAAGCATTATTATTTTACAATTTAGAGAACGTTAGCTACCTCAAAGCTTTCAACAATTAAAAATGTTAGAAACAGTGACGATTTGAGCTCCTACAAAAAATATTATACGGATTTGTTTCCTACGCCAGATATGTTAAGGCTATCCCTTCTTTCTTTTGGCATGGTCCAAATTATACTGAAGAATCGAACAAATACGCAGTTTCTATAAATTACTCTATTCATAGAAATAGTAGGGGTGTCTATATTCTTGATTCCCCATGAGAATTATTATTATTTTCTGTTCATGGGTCTCAGAATAATACGCAGTTGGAAAAGTTTATCCGGAAGGAATATTGATATTATTATGTACTTTTCATACATTGCATTCATGTGCATTGACTCATGACCAGATGGCGTTATATACGCGTATATATGTAAATATAATGTATATGGGATATGGAAAAAGGTTACGGCGTTATATACGCACCACCACCTGATCAGCTGGTATTTGATGATGATGTTGCCCACAGTGGCTGAAATATGATTCAAACGGCGTTATATACGCGTATATATGTATGTATATTCAAACGACATTATATACGCATATATATGTATGTATATATATATATATGGGATATGAGAAAGGTTATGGCGTTATATACGCACCACCACCTGATTAGCTGGTATACGATGATGATTTTGCCCATAGTGGCCGATATGATGTGATGGGATACCCTCAGAGGCTGATGATGTTATGAAACATGTACCTATGCACGACATGACATTCATACGCATATGCATGACGTTAAAAGTAATTTATGATTTACAAAGTTATCCAGACTTACAGGTTGAGTCATGTAATCTATATGTCATCTATGTCTCTTATGTATTTATTTATGTGCCTTACATACTCAGTACATTATTCGTATTGACGCCCCTTTTGCCTGGGGACACTGCGTTTCATGCCCGCAGGTCCTGATAGACAGGTCGAGAGCCCTCCAAGTAGGCTATCAGCTAAGCGAAATATGTTGGTGCGCTCCATTTTCTTCGGAGTTGCTCGTTTGGTTAGTATGATTTAGACACGTATTCTTTGGTAAGGCGGGACTCTGTCCCGACCTTTATGATATTTATGTACTCTTAGAGGCTTGTAGACATACATCGTGTATATAAAGGATTGTACGGCCTAGCCGACCTATGATTTGAGTTTATAAAGGATTATGTTGGCCTATTAGGCTCGTGTGTCATGTGTATGTAATGATGTAATAAGAAAGATACGTTACGTTGGTACTCGGCTGGGTAAGGTACCGGGTGCCCGTCACGGCACACCGGTTTAGGTCGTGACAAAAGTTTATTCCCCCCTTTGGAACATTCGTCCTCGAATGTTGACTGATGCACTTATCATTTTCATAACTTATGTCTTTCGAATACTTTAGAACTTCCCTTGCCATCTAGGAGACTATTATGTGAATAAGTCTAAATTCCAGGGCATTCCCCCTTAGGCCTCCTTCTCACACCACAACTTGTAGTCGGAATCTTTCCAATCTCGTAACTGTTGCTACCTTTCATCATGCAATTTGTACGACTTGACCTTGTAAGTGTGCCCAATCTCTAGGATTCACATACAGAGCTTAATAAGATGTCTCTTTGGGCATCTATGAGTCTACTGAAGTTCTTCACTCTGTAATTTGTTGAATTCACGAGTATTTCTATATCTTATCGCATAGGTCCATTTAGCCATCCGTATGAATTTACTGCCATAACTCTTAATTTAATTTATCGTTGCTGAGGTCTTCTACCAAATCCCAACTTATTCTCGTTTCTTATTCCATATGTATAATTCTAAGTCCTTTAGTGTTTTCTCATTACTGCTCATCTTTAGAATGCCGACCTAATCTCATATCATACTTTGTGACTTTTGTCCATCCATTGTTGATTCACCTCAATATTGACCTACAATATATCACCGATAACTTGAAACTTCTTACGTAATACTTTGCAACTAGGGCTTACGTTGCATCAAGGAATATTCGAAGTGATTTTTCGGATCCACTTAGCGGCGATACTGTACTTCAATAACCGTATTATATAGCATCCCAAGGTGATTCTGTCACGTGGGTATTTTAATCCCACAAAATTCATGAATCCCTTCTTCTTCTTCTTCTTCTTCTTCTTTTTCTTCTTCAAATCATTACTTAATCGAAGGCCCAAACGTCATGCTTTATCTATGACAATTACATCCTTATTCTACTATTAGGGCAGCATTCCATCTCTTCTAAATGCTACTTATGAAAACTAACTCCTTTGAGTTCATTCAGGCTATACTGGGCTTACTATAACATAGAGAAGCCATCAGCTCCCTAGTTTTCATGGGCCTAATCCTGAGGACTAATCCATTCTCGTCACCTTTCACTGCCCTTTCTTATCCTTACTCCTGTCTTCCTAGAACCTTGTCGTTTCACCATACAATAACTTGCGACCTTCCTTCAACTTGCTTACACCATATATTTTCTTGTGTTATTCTGGAACATCAAGCAAAACATCACATCGTCTCTAACTCTTCTTTATTCTCTTAATAGACCTCTTGGTAACTAGAAACCATAGGCAATAGGATATGCCACTGACGATGCCGCTATCATTCCTGGATATTTAATCCTCGCGCTTCTAGCCTTCTATCAAAAGTATGGACTATTCACAACCTTCTGCATTCGAGTATCACGTACGCTGTCCACCTTTACCTTACTTACCTTAAAATCTTGCATCACATCTTGTATCCCTTTCATGACCTTCCTTCCACATAGGTATAATTCACATCCATAACTTGAAGCTTTATTATAATACTTGCACCTCTAGTGTATACATGATCCGATGAGAGCTTCATACTGACTACTTATGAGGCTTGTATTCTTCTGATGCCCCTATAGAATATGGCTACTGTACTATCTCTCTTGTTCCTCTATATTTAAGAGTGATCCTGTGATGTTCTCGATCGCGAGGTCAACAATTTTCTGGGTGCAGTAATCAAACTCTTGATTTACTTAGTTGATGTAAATCTTTAGTTTCCTCTTCCCTCTGATCAACCTTTATGTAGGATTAAGCTATCTTCGAATCTACGGCTCATGGTATTACTTTATCCCTTCATGGGCTTTATGGAATATCCATGATACAATCTTCTAACAACTCAATCCTTTGTCTATAACCTTGACTCAATTCCTTCTTTTCACTTATACCGAAGTCTTCTATGACTGTATGATTGTCAACATATATGCTGCATGTCTTATACTCTGAACTCTTAAGTGCGTTCATGATGTAACTAACTCGAGATCATTGATCAAATAATTTAATTTTTTTTGGTTCCATCTCAGCATTCTTCAAACATAAGCAATTACCTTTCCTAGTCTTTCTTCCCCCTTGTTGGGTGCATACTTAGCTTATCTCAGATCTCGCGCATGCCAGAATTTTCGTACAACTCATACGATCTTCGAATGTTGCTTTTCATTTTACTTCTCATTCAGTAGCCACGGTAGGTTCCTCTTTCTTATGGAGGATGTACAATGTTGTTGTGGAACTGTTGTTACAAGATCATTTCCTCTTTCAGTCACTGTGCTTAGGTTGAACCTCCTTCCTCATTTCCTCAGGTAGTCCTTCACTGTAGTACTTAGGGAGGACCTTCTGACTCTAATAGAGTTGCGAGCTTATTACATCGCATACACTATAAAATTTTTGATGTCCTTCCTTGCCTACAATTATCCGTATTTACTTACCTCCACACCCTTGTGCTTGTCGGGTTGCTTCTGAATTGATGTTTTGACTGTCTTCTTAGTGGTACTCTATTTTATTCCTGTAACATTCATATGGTACCTTTAACTATTCCGACTCCTATTTGAATATATCTAAAGTATTATGATGACATTACTGCGGGGATGAATTTTCCCTGTTAGGGTTCACCATATTTATCTTGCATGGTCTGCTGATTTGTCTGTAATCTCTTGTCTAGCCATAACTAGGTCCCTCATGAATCAACTACTAACTACTCGTTGGCTCATTATCATATCAATGTTCCGCGTAATCTTTCTTGGTTTATTTCCTTCGTCTTAACTTACCTTTCTCACTGACTCTTTATTTATCAATAACATCCCGGGCATGAGACCTTACTTCCTTTCCTTGACGTCGTGTTTGCATAATGTTCTGGAATCATAGCATATCTGTAACATTTGAATAAGTGCAATCTCATCCCTTTCTCATTCTTATCACATTTCTTTCTTTATTATATTCCCCCCTTTAGGGGAGTACTAAGACTTGAAGCTATGACGACATGCCTAGAGATGTTTTTCCTCTTCATCCTTTGCGTCCTTTCACATCACCAATGACCCTTACTCGCCTTGCGATAATCCTTCTGTACCAAGGATAATAATATTCCCTACTCGCGAGGGTGACACTTAATGTAACTGGTACCTACATTCCCTTAAGCTTAACTTGCTTACATTACTTGCTTTAGGGAAGCGTCTTTCAGAATGACCATTCTCTGATTTTCTCCTGAATCTTCTTCTGTTGTCCATTCTACTATCGCTGAAATGAAATCTGAAATTCTCATGATGCCGACTATTATCAAATCACTTAGTCCCTAATTCATGTTTAGTTTATCTTGTTCACCAATCCATATTGGTTTATATTACTCTGGGGTTTTAACTTTTCCTTCAGGTAGTTGCGTTGGAGTCACAAACTTATTTCTTGAAGTGAGGATACGACTTTATGGCCTATACTCTTTTGTTGTCTCAAGTCTTGTCACCTCTCGTGTTTTCCTTTACTTCACTATAGACTCTGTAATACCGTCATCTTTTTGACCTACCGTTGTCATCCATGTATCACATCTTACTCTTAATGCTTCATTAGCTTTTTTCTTATTTCCTGCTAACCTTTCTGTCTATCACTTTATTCTGAAAACTTTAATAGAATATTCTTTTGCTTTTATCTCCCCTTTGCTCCATCCACTGGATCTTCGGGTTGCCTAGTATTATCTCTCTACTAGGGACGGGAGTCATACTAAGATAATATTTATCCTTTCCAGGCTTCCATCGCCTATCTTTGTAGCACTCATATCTAGATGTACTATTTTAAAATGCACCACCTAGGTGTTTCACAATGAGATCTATTAGCACTTCTTACAATATCCTTCGGAATTGTCAACTAACACAAATCATCCATCCATCATTTTGGGGTTACTCTAACCCCATCCGCATCCTGATATCCCGTCCTTCTCTTAAACCATATATGTTAGCTCCCATAGGGCACGACTAAGATTGGTGTGACTGATTGAACATACATCTGTTACTGTTGAAGGTAAATTAAAATGCTTATATCCTCTTTCTGAATGGTAAATAAGGATAATCTTTATTAACTGGGTACCTCGTACCCTTCTTCACTTGTCTTCTTTTACTTGTTGCAACTCGTGTCTAACTTTTGATTCCCTTATTCCTTTTTACCATAAGACTAGATAAGTATTCTTTCCTAAAATCTCCTTATCAAGAAACGTACACCTTTTAATACACGCATAATCTGCTGAAGACCTCTCATTTACTCATCATAAACAAGATGCAAAAATCGAGTTCCTCTAACTCAACACTTTCACAACTATATCTCTTATCGATCATTTCTGAATGTAGGCATCATCTTATTACGAATAGAAGTTCGGTATTTGAATTCTTATAAGTGATCTCTACCACACGATCTAGAGTAAGAAGAAAGAGTGACAGTCCTAAATGCCCTGTAGTCTCCTGCTTATAAGTGTGGTGCACGACACACCCATAAACAAGACTCTACTAGACACAACTTGTGTACTCCCTAGGACAGAACTGCTCTAATACCACTTTTGTCACGGCCCACCGGTTTGGGTCGTGACAACTGGGTTCACCCGGTTAGGCGCCGGTCTCGTCCCTTGGTTTTGGGGCGTGACAAATTTGGTATCAGATCCTAAGGTTTTAAAAGTATCCTAGGATGTCTCGGATCCGTGTCTAGTAGAGCCCTTCTTATCGGTGTGTTGTCGACCACATCTAAAAGTAGGGGGCTGCATGGACATTTAGGAAAATACCCTTTCATCGTTACTCTGTATCGTGCGATGAAGTGAAATGTGAGAATATCTTTATCTAACTCGCGCATTGTCCTAATTTTCAGTAAATGGAGCCCAAGAAGAGAGCTCGATTCGTCCTAGAGGCCAATGTCACCCCAAGTGTGGCCATAAATATTTCATCTGATGGTGTGGGTGAGAATGATTCCCCGACCTTGAATCTGCCTGACTCCTCCGTGCCAGGCCAGTTTATTCCTATTCCTGCTCCAGCGGAGGATACTGAAGTCCCTCCCGCTGATGTTCCTGATCCTTCCTCAGTCCCAGCTTCCAGTCCCAATATTTCTTATGGGGACCTTAGGGGAGCTATCCAGATGTTGACTCAGTTAGTGGCCTCCTAGGCCGAAAGCTCACAGGCTTCCCTTGCGTCCTCTAGAGAGCAAGGGGATTCTTCAGGTTATAGGGTCAACCAGTTTCTGCGGTTAGCCCCTCCAGAGTTCACAGGCACCGACCCAGAGGCCGATCCTCAAGATTTTGTAGATGAAATGTACAAGACCCTCCAGGTTATGAAGGCTACTGAAACAGAGGGAGTTGAGTTAGCTTCCTATCGTCTAAAGGGAGCATCATATTCGTGATTTGAGATGTGGGAGAGTTCCCGCGGAGAGGGGAGCCCTCCGCCAAGGTGGGTCGAGTTTGTAGACGCTTTCATGGATCATTTCTTACCTGCCGAGGTCATGGCAACCCGTGCTGCAGAGTTTAAGGTCCTTAAGCAGGGCCACATGAGTGTGTGGGAGTATCATATGGAGTTTGTGCGCTTGTCCAAGTATGCTACCCACATGATGCCGACTATGGAGGCCAGAGTTCGTCGGTTTGTTCAGGGCCTTGGTGCCTTGGTTGTCAATGAGGCTGCTACAACTCCTTTGCATTCAGATATGAACTATGGTAAGATTGTTGGTTTTGCCCAGGCTACGGAGGCCCAGAAATTGAAAATAAGAATGGAGAGAGAGGGTAGTAGTAGGGCCCGGTCAACGGGCAACCCTGGGAGCTCAGCCCTTGGGAGAGGGTCATCAGGGCCATCTCAGTCCTCAGCCAGTGCGCCTCCATCAGGGCATAGTTATCAGCAGGGAGGTCGCTTTGTGCCCGGTTCAGATAGCAGGAGGTTCCATCAGTCAGGTCGTTCTAGTGGGAGGTTTCAGCAGCATCGGGGGGCACCATGCCCTAAGTGTGGAAGGTTCCATTTTGAGCCATGTTACTTGGATAGTCCGGTATGCTACAGATGCGGAGTGAGAGGTCATATCCAGTGGGATTATCGTGCGCCCAGTCAGGGCACAGGTAGGGGCACTGCTCAGCCGTCCAGTTCTTCAGCTGCTACATCTTCAGCACGCTCTCCAGCTCCAGCAGGGCGCGATGCAGCTAGGGGTAGAGCACGGGGTCAAGGGGGACCCAGTCGGTTCTATGCTTTGAGTGGTCGCCAGAGTGCAGAGGCTTCTCCAGATGTTGTCACAGGTATTCTGACTGTCCAATTGCTTGATGTTTATACTCTTATTGATCCGGGGTCCTCTTTGTCATATGTTACTCCATTTATTGGCTCGAGTTTTGGGATAGAACCCGAACAGCTTCATGAGCCGTTCTCAGTGTCGACTCCGATTGGTGATTCTATTACGGCGCGC
Source organism: Nicotiana undulata (assembly GCA_005239495.1). Lineage (NCBI taxonomy): Eukaryota > Viridiplantae > Streptophyta > Magnoliopsida > Solanales > Solanaceae > Nicotiana > Nicotiana undulata. The sequence goes on from ML271373.1 coordinate 214,683, forward strand.
GAGTCTATAGGAATTGTGTTGTTACGGTGTGTGGTCGAGATACCACGACTTATCTTATTGAGTTGGAGATGTTAGATTTTGATGTAATCATGGGAATGGATTGGCTTTATTCGTGCTTTGCTAAACTCGACTGCCGAACCAGAATTATGAGGCTCGAATTTCCTAACGAGCCCGTTATTGAATGGAAATGGGGTGATGTTGTGCCGAAGGGTAGGTTTATTTTCTATCTTAAAGCCTCCAAGATGATCAGGAAAGGGTGCATCTATCATTTGGTCTGGGTTGCGGACACCACTTCAGAGGTGTCTGCTCCTGAGTCCGTGCCGGTTGTGATTGAGTTTCTTGAAGTGTTTCCGGATGAGCTTCCTGGAATTTTGCCAGATAGAGAGATCGATTTCGGGATTGATGTATTGCCAGATACGCAGCCAATATCTATTCCACCTTACAGAATGGCGCCAGCAAAATTGAGAGAGTTAAATGAGCAATTGAAAGATCTATTAGAAAAAGGGTTTCATTCGGCCAAGTGTGTCACCTTGGGGCGCACCGGTTCTTTTTGTCAGAAAGAAAGATGGATCGCTTCGAATGTGTATTGATTATCGGCAACTCAACAAGGTCACCATCAAGAATAAATATCCACTGCCTCAGATAGATGATTTGTTCGATCAGTTACAAGGTGCTAGGTTCTTCTCAAAGATTGATTTACGGTCAGGGTACCACCAGTTAAAGATCAGGGAGCAGGATATTCCTAAGATGGCCTTCAGGACTCGTTATGGGCACTTTGAATTTCTGGTAATGTCTTTTGGGCTAACCAACGCCCCAACAGCTTTTATGGATCTTATGAATCGGATTTTCAAGCCGTTTCTTGACTCTTTCGTGATAGGCTTCATTGATGATATCCTTGTTTATTCGCGAAGTCAGGAAGATCATGCTAATCACCTCAGGGCAGTTCTGCGGACTCTTCATCAGAACCAGTTGTATGCAATGTTTTCAACATGTGAGTTTTGGCTAGAATCAGTCATATTTTTAGGCCATGTTGTTTCTAGGGAAGGGATTCAAGTCCCAAAAGATTGCAGCGGTAAAGGATTGTCCCAGACCAACGACCCCGACGGAGATTCGTAGTTTCTTGGGTCTAGTTGGGTATTATCAGATGTTTTTGGAGGGATTCTCTACTAAGCTGACGCAGAAAGCAGTTAAGTTTCAGTTGTCCGATGCTTGTGAGAAGAGTTTTCAGGAATTGAAGTCGAGATTGACTTCGGCACCAGTGTTGACCTTGCTAGAAGGTTTAGAGGGATTCGTGGTTTATTGTGATGCTTCGAGAGTTGGTTTGGGGTGTGTGTTGATGCAATGTGGTAAAGTTATAGGGTATGCTTCAAGGCAGGTCAAGAATCACGAGAAGAATTATCCGACACATGATTTGGAGCTCGCAGCGGTTGTGTTTGCATTGAAAATTTGGCGGCATTATCTTTATGGGGTCCATGTGGACGTGTTCACAGACCACAAGAGTCTTCATTATTTATTCAAGCAGAAGGAGTTGAACTTAAGGCAGCGGAGGTGGTTAGAATTGCTCAAGGATTACGATATGAATATTTTGTACCATCCAGGAAAGGCGAATGTGGTAGCCAACGCTCTTAGTCGGAAATCCATGGGTAGCTTGGCACATTTGGAGGCCGGTCAGAGGCCTTTGGATCGGGAGATTTATCAATTGGCCAGTTTTGGGGTCTGTCTTTCGACCTCAGGTGAGGGTAATGTTGTGGTGCGTAATGGAGCGGAGTCCTCGTTGTAGCGGAAGTCAAGGAAAAGCAATTCAAAGATCCAACATTGATACAATTGAGGGAAGCAATTTTGAATCACAAGATTTCAGCTTTTTCACTCGGCAATGATGACGGTGTCTTGCGGTGTCAGGGGAGACTATGTGTTCCAGATATGGATGATCTTCGGGAGAGGGTAATGGCAAAGGCTCATAATTCCAGGTATTCTGTTCACCCAGGTTCTATGAAAATGTATCACGATCTCAAGGAGATTTATTGGTGGGGTGGTATGAAGAGGGGTGTGGCGGACTTTGTGGCTAGATGTACGAATTGTCAGCAGCTCATGGAAATACCGATGTGGAAATGGGAAATGATCAATATGGACTTCGTGGTAGGGTTACCTCACACTTAGCGCAAGTTCGACTCAATTTGGTTAATAGTGGATCGACTCACGAAATCAGCTCACTTCTTATCAGTCAAGTCCACTGATACTGCAGAACAGTACGATCAATTGTATATCAAGGAAATAGTTAGACTTTATGGCACTCCAGTTTCTATTATTTCGGATCGAGGGGCCCAGTTCACAGCTAACTTTTGGAGGATATTTCAACAAGGTTTGGGTACTCAGGTAAATCTCAGCACGACTTTCCACCCGCAGACTGATGGTCAAGTGGAGCGGACTATTCAGACGCTTGAGGATATGTTGCGGGCTTGTGTTTTGGATTTCAAGGGTAGCTGGGATGATCACTTGCCGCTTATAGAGTTTGCTTACAATAATAGCTTCCAGGCTAGTATCCAGATGGCCCTATTTGAGGCATTGTACATAAGGAGATGTAGGTCTCCGATCAGATGGTTTGATGTTGGTGAGGCAAAATTGTTAGAACCAGATCTTGTGCACCAAACTATGGAAAAAGTTAGAGTTATTCAGGAGAGGATGAAAACTGCTCAGAGTCGTCAGAAATCCTATGCGGATGTTCGTCGTAGGGATTTAGAGTTTCAAGTAGATGATTGGATATTCTTGAAGGTATCTCCCATGAAAGGGGTGATGCAGTTTGGGAAGAAAGGGAAATTGATCCCTAGGAATGTCGGGCCGTGTCGGATCGCTCAAAGGATAGGGCAAGTCGCGTATAGGCTGGAAGTTCCCCCTGAAATGTCATTAGTGCACCCGGTATACCATGTTTCTATGTTGAAGAAAGTGGTTGGAGATCCATCCGCCATCGTGCCAGTTGAGACTATTGAGGTTAATGAAGAATTATCGTATGAAGAGGTTCCAGTTGCTATTCTTGATAGGAAACTCCGCAGGTTGAGAAACAAATAGATTGCTTCAGTTAAAGTGTTGTGGCGAAGTCAGCGAGTCGAGGAAGCCACATGGGAAGCGGAAAATTAAATGAAAGAAAAATATCCCCATTTGTTTGAACAAGTCTAGTAGTGATCGTGAGAACTTCCATCTCTAAGTGAATACACCTTTGTGTTTAATTTTGTGCAAGAACACTTCACTCTCCTAATTTCCTTATTATTGTAACATCTCAAAGTTGTGCCATATTAACATTGTGATCGTTTGGGTAATGTGCAGCTCTTTGAAGTAAGCTAAAATTCTGTGCAATTCATGTGGTAGTTAGATAATATGCAAGTTGTGGTGTTAACTGAATTATGTATAAGCAGGTTGAAGTAATTGAATTGTATATGATTTGATGGGATAACTGAGTTATGTGCAAATTGTTGGAGTAAGTGAAATTATGTGAAACTCGTATGATGGTTAAATGATTAATAGAAGTGTAGATTGGTAATGATTAATTGAAGTGTATATGGCATGTGGAAGTAATTGAATATCTGCAAGCTGTTGAGGTAACAAGGTTATATACAAGTTGTTAGAATAATTGCATTATGTAGCATTTAATTGGTCAAAGAACATGTGTTTCGGGGGCTCTCTGATAGGTAGATAGGCCTAATTAGAGAGGAAACTCTAGTGAAATTTTCAGAAAAAAATATCGGAGTTAGTGAAAATTGGGAGTTGGAATATTGTGTTTTCAAACCCAAACGACTTTCCGATCCTCATTCAAGGACGAATGATTTTAAGTGGGGGAGAATTTAAAGACCCGTAAAATTCTATGTCTAAAATAATGCCTGAATAGGTCCCTGTGTTGTTATACTGTAGAAACTCGTAAAACAGACCTATTTTGAGTAAAAAGTACCCCGAACTTGAAACATAAAATTTTCCAGAATGGTGCTGTTATGTGACGCACTATGAGATCGCATAACGTGTATGCGGACCGCATAATGGTCGCATACCTGGGCAGGCTACTGTCCAAATTGAGGACAACTACGCGGCCCAGAATGCGATCGCATTTTGGGTATGCAGACCGCATATTTTTTGCATTCTTGCCCCATGGTTTTGCGAAGGAGGTTATGCGATGCACTATGCAATCGTATAACAGGTATGCGGATCGCATAGTGATCGCATGCCTGGGCAGATTGTTTTCCCATTTTGGCCCATTCGAGGGCCAACTATGCGACAGGAATGCAGACCACATAGTAGGAATGCGATCGCATTCCTGACCGCATTTCTGTGTCGGGGCTCCTATTTTCTAAATTTTAAATCCTGACCCCCTCTTTAATAAAACACCCCCCTTCATTTTTAAGGAAGTTCTGAACAAAATAGAGAGAGGGGAGAGAGGGTTCTTGAGATAGAAAGCTCCTTCTTAATCAAATTGATTTTTCTCAAAATCACTCAGGCTTGGGAATTTCGAGTAATCTTCTTCTTCATTCTAACAGGTAAGTCCCCACCGCATTTCTCTTAAATTTCCAGATTTTTGGTTAATGGTAGAACTCTCCTAAATGGGTTCTTGAAGATAAAAGTGAATAACCTTGCATGCATGTTCATTTATTGTCACAATCTAGTAAAAGGAAGTGGGTTAGAATAAATAATCACAAAGAGGGGGTTGGTAATCTGAGGGGTCTCATAGCATTCGATAAAATGCCTAAGCGAGTTCGAATTGTGTTCATGATTCCCAATTCTAAGATGAATGTGTTACATTATGAATTAGATTGACGTTCCTTGACGGTCCGGTGATTTGGGAATAGGAATTAGAAGGGAACTTCGACTCCAGGTATGTATGGCTAACTTTAACCTTTGTAGAATCCTCTTGTTGGTGTCCGAGCATACGGTATGTGTACTCTGTTTGAGAATATGTGAATTGGCTGTCCACTTGTGTTGAGGCGTAATACTTCACTCCCTGAATTTCTTGTTGACTACTATGCTAGTTGAGATTGTGAAAAGTGGTTTGTTGTGCCTATCTCATTTTGTGCAAAGCTCGTAAATGTTCGAGGGTATCGATATGAAAGTATGTGTTAATGAATGAAAGAATGTTATGTGCCCAAGTGTGGTAATGTATAAAATGGCTAAAAATCGTGCGTGGTAAGTGATGAAAAAGGGTATTGTGAAATGACGTAATTGAGTTGAACGATTATAGCAACACCGTGTACATGAACTACTACTTGGTGAGAATCATTGTGCCTTGAGCCCGCATGGTGAATTGTTGATATGAACTTGTGTTCCTTGTAATGAATATCCTTGTGATTTAACTGTTGGTGATTGTTGTTATGAAATGTGATCGTTTGGTGAGATCGGGTTGCACGCCGCAACACGGGGTAATAAGGGTGGACGAGGTAATAAGGGTGAGTGAGGTAATAAGGGTGGCCGAGGTAATAAGGGTGGCCGAGGTAATAAGGGTGGAATGTGATTGTGTTGAAATGAGAATCTGTGAAACTCTTGAATATGGTGATGTTGAAAGGAGAATCTCTGAAACTCTTGATTTTGGGTTGTTTCTATTTCTGTGCAATACTTATTGGTTTCATTAACTGTCTCTTATCTGTGTAGTGCTTGATTGTACTTAGGGTAAAGTTTGTTCATACATACTAGTACTATTCCACAGTACTAACGTCCCTTTTTACGGGGGCGCTACATCATTTATATGGATGTAGGTGGTTCCATAGAAGGCAGCTCAGCCTGCCGTTAGTGGTGCATCCTCTTCATCTCTTCAGCAGTTTTGGTGAGCCCTTCTTCCTCTCGGGGTCGCGTGTGGATTTTGCTATCCTCTTTTGCTTATGTTGTAAAGGTATAGCCGGGGCTTTGTTGCCGGAAAGTTATGTAAAACTCCTAAGAACTCTTAGAGGCTCCGTAGACACTGTGTGAGTTATATATGTATATGTATATGTATATTGTGGGCGGTAGTTGTACTCTCTCGTACTTGTGGATCGCAAATCAGAAATGTTGTATGTAACTTGTATATTTTGGATGATCTATTGTTGAAAACTAAAAGAGGAAAATGGGATTTTGGTGTAGAGTGTACTTTGAATCTAATTTGGCTAACTCTTATGGAATAATGTACGTTATGAACACGGGGTAACGTGTTGGGTAGGAAAGGCAATCCAGGTCCACTTGACTGGGTTCACCCGGTTAGGCACCGGTCTCGTCCCTCGGTTTTGGGGCGTGACAGTTTCACGGACCACGAAAAACTAAATGTGGCCGCATACCCTAACGCGGACCGCAGAAAACTGACCGCGGCCGCGAAATTCAAATGCGCCTGATATTGAAGAATATTTTAATCCTAGGGTTTTCACTAAGTGCAAAAATTAGTTCAATTAACATGCATAGTTACTAACCCTATCCCCCATTAGGCATGTAAACATTTCCCACATGTATTTAAGCATTAATTAAACATGAATTTAAGATTGAGGCATGCATCTAACCCTAATTAAAAAGAAAAAGTAAAATAAAGAGAAAAGAAAATAAAACAACTAAAATCAAATCATGGGCTTGAATATACCAGTTGTGAAATTGTAGTAGGAAATGAGCTCTTAATGTGAATGAGGTGAAATAGAGAGCTAGAGAAGATGAACGGTGTTTTTTGTGCGGTGAAATGCTAGGGTTCAAAAAGTGTAAAATGATGAAGGACCCTCTATTGACACTTAGCCTCAGTAGATCCCACCACCTTAACTGGGCGCGGCCGCGAAATTCTATCGCGGTTTGCGCTTGTTACCTTATGAATAACTGCTTCAAGAACCTGGGCGCGGTCGGCGGAAAAATGGCCGCGGCCGTGAAAGTCACAGTGGTCCGCCAATATATGAATGCAGCTGCTCAACTTTAGAGAGTTGGACTTTGATCTTTTCAATTACGCGTCCGCGGACAAAAAGGTGCGGCCGCGAAATGCTCACGCAGACCGCGAAATTTCGGGCGCGGTCCGCGAACTTCCCACATTTAGCAAAATTTTTCCCTGTCAAAGTCCTGCATTGCACAACAAATTCCTACACAAATTCACAGCTAGTTAGTAAAAATAATGCCTAATCTAAGAAGAAAATCAAAAAGAAAGAAAAAACACATGGGTTGCCTATCAAGAAGCGCTTAATTTAACATCGCGGCACGACACATGTTACCATCATCCTTTGAAATTGATCAAGGTCACCACGTGGCTGTCATCAAACTTTCAAAGGTAGTGCTTCACTCGGTGCCCATTAACTTTGAAGATTTCACCATTTTTATTTTTCAAATCAAGAGCACCAAACGAAGTTACATGCACCACTTCAAAAGGGCCACTCCATTTTGACTTGAGCTTTCCCGAAAACAATCGTAACCAAGAGTTGAATAGAAGAACCAAGTCACCCTCCTTGAATTCTTTGTTCCGGGCATATTTTGTCATGTAAGTACTTCATCTTGTCCTTGTACAAGGACGAGCTGGAATAAGCATGAAACCGGAACTCATCAAGTTCATTTAGTTGCTCTACCCGGAGATTTGCAACTACATCCCGTTCAAGGTTTAACTTCTTCAGCGCCCACATGGCTTTGTGCTCTAATTCAACCGGAAGACGGCATGCTTTCCCAAATACCAACCGGTACAGAGACATACCAATTGGAGTCTTGTACGCAATTATATACGCCCACAAAGCATCGTCAAGTTTCCTCTACCAATCAGTCCGGTTTGCATTGACAGTCTTGGATAATATGCTCTTTATCTCCCTGTTGAAGACCTCAACTTGTCCACTTTCCTGGGGGTGATAAGGGGTTGACTCCTTATGATTGAGACCATACTTGGAAAGTTAAGTTTGGAAGGTCTTGTTGCAAAAATGAGAACCCCCATCACTAATGATAGCCCTCATGGTGCCAAACTATCACGACCCAATTTCCCTCTGTTGGGTATCGTGACGGCACCTAGTCTTAAGGACTAGGTAAGCCTAATATTAAATGAACATAAAACATAATATTAAAACTTTTAAATGCTTTTTAAAATAAATCTCTATACATTGCACATCTTCCCAAAACCCGGTGAGTACAAGTCATAAGCTTTAAAGAATTTACACTAAAATTTCTAATTACCACTGTTCGAAAATAAGTACACAGTGTATGAACAAAAAAATAAGACGGTGACTCCGAAACCCGCGAACGCTGTAGCGGATTTTACCTTGAGTCTCCACAACAGCAACAACGCTGCTAACTATCGATCGGCCGGCTATGAAAAAACCTAGAATCTGCACAAAAATGCGTAGAAGTGTAAAATGAGCCCACCAAAGCGGTGCCCAGTAAGTATCAAGACTAACCTCAGTGAAGTAGTGACGAGGACTAGTCAGGACACCCACTGGTCTAATGAAGCTAAACAAGTATAACTATAGAATTAAAGGAAAAATGATATACAACTAAAGGCTACGCACTATGATTAACAATACAGCAAATTCGATAAGGGAGGAAAATAACAAGTATCGGCGGAGAAACATGAAGTAACACAAAAAGGGTGGATAGAACACACTAAATCTGGAATGTAAATAAACAGCAAGGACAAGTAATGACTTAACCACTTCCACTACTTATACATCAATTCGTGGTCGTCTCTACGAGGTTTCGAACCTCGGTCAAGTCACCATTCACGGGTCCCAATATCCGAACTCTAACACATGGCATCTTGTGCCTTCATTCGAGTAATAACTGCACGGACGACTCGCGTGCCAATTGGGTCATTTCCACACATATGGTAAGTACAACGAGAGTGTCTATACTTGACAACAACAAGAAACCCTAAATTAAATAATAGTGCCTAACTGCGTGTATGCTTGTGCAGGTGTCCTAGCATGATTTAACCACCAATAAGCATAAGGAAAGAAAATGGGAAACACGTACATTGTCTTCTCACAATTTCCACACGAACAAACTCACACAGTAAGTGTTCCATTACACAATACCAACAACAAAGAATGCCCCCAAGCCAACACAATTATCACAAACGATCCCTGACATAGCCCGCCTTGTCTCGCCATATGTGCAATAATAAAGTATATGCCCGCCTTGTTTCGCCACACGTGCATAAATATGTTCCCACCTTGTCTCACCACATGCGCGACCTACATATATATATCCAGCCTTGTCACGCCGCATGTGCATTATCAATGGAAAACACGACACGGTAGAAACCTCGTGCAAATCTCCATATCAACAACCGCACGGCAAAAACCTCGTGCATCACAAAAATCACAACCGCACGACAGAAACCTCGTGCATCACACAACAGGTACAACAACAAAAATGACAATAATACAAGAAACGGTAAATATATCAACTCAAGAACCTACGACCACAAGAAAGGCAAAGCCATTTCACAAGTAATGAACACAATAAAGAATGCTAGGCATATTAAGAACAACTCAGCAAGAAAGGAAAATAACATGTAACTGTCGTACCTAAATGCATGAGTCAATAAGAAATCAACACGAATCCAATAACTCTATGTACGGGAAAGTCAACTAAGGTATAGTATATCCAAACTTCCTTTAAGGTCGGGCAGTTTTGAGGTATTCAGTAATTCCACTCAAGGACAAGCAACATGAAAATAATCATAACCTTAGTTAAGATCAAACAATTATAGGATGAGATGAAGATAAGTACAACTAGAGAGAAGTAGTTAAGAAGACATAACATGATAGTAAAATGAGTAAAATCTTAAGATAAGTCAATTCGGAGTCAAATATGGAAACAAGAGTAAATTCAAAAGTAGGAAATTCTACAATTAAGCAAATAAAGATGAAACTAGAAATTAGGAAATTCAATTATGCCAAGAACAATTCATACTCAGCGAACATAAGGACCTAAGATTCCTAAATGGACAACTCTTCACAAATAAGTCTGAGCACGCACTAGTTACCTCGAGCACACGGACTACAATCAACATAGAAGACTCAAATCCTAAGGGGTAATCCCCCCCCCCCCCCCCCCCCCCCCCCCCACAAGGTTAGGAAATATACTTACCTCGAATCGCTAAACTCAATCTGAAACCACGCTCTTGCCACGAGTATCCAACTCCGAATGGTCCAAATTAAATCAAATAAATTGCATAATGTAAATAATACTACAAGTAACTACTTTATCTAATGAATTCGAAATAATACCAACTTGTCACGGTCAAATTTCCCTCTGTTGGTTATCGTGACGACACCTAGTCTTAAAGACTAGGTAAGCCTAATATTAAATGAACATAAAACATAATATCAAAACTTTTAAATATATTTTGAAATAAATCTCTATACATTGCACATCTTCCCCAAAACCCGGTGAGTACAAGTCATAAGCTTTAAAGATTTACACTAAAATTTCATATTACCACTGTTCAGAAATAAGTACAACAGTGTATGAACAAAAAATATAAGACGGTGACTCCGAAACCCGCGAACGCTGTAGCGGATTTTACCTTGAGTCTCCACAACAACAACTGCGCTGCTAACTATCGATCGGACGGCTATGCAAAAACCTGGAATCTGCACAAAAATGTGCAGAAGTGTAAAATGAGCAAACCACAACGGTGCCCAGTAAGTATCAAGACTAACCTCGGTGAAGTAGTGACGAGGACTAGTCAGGACACCCACTGGTCTAATGAAGCTAAACAAGTATAACTATAGAATTAAAGGAAAAATGATATACAACTAAAGGCTACGCACTATGATTAACAATACAACAAATTCGATAAGGGAGGAAAATAACAAGTATCGACGGAGAAACATGAAATAACACAAAAAGGGTGGATAGAACACACTAAATCTGGAATGTAAATAAACAGCAAGGACAAGTAATGACTTCACCACTTCCACTACTTATAAATCAATTCGTAGTCATCTCTACGAGGTTTCGAACCTCGGACAAGTCACCATTCACGGGTCCCAATATCCGAACTCTAACACTTGGCATCTTGTGCCCTCATTCAAGTAATAACTGCACGGATGACTCGCGTGCCAATTGGGTCATTTCCACACATATGGTAAGTACAACGAGAGTGTCTATACTTGACAACAACAAGGAACCCTTAATTAAATAATAGTGCCTAACTGCGTGTATGCTTGTGCAGGTTTCCTAGCATGATTCAACCACCAATAAACATAAGGAAAGAAAATGGGAAAACGTACATTATCTTCTCACAATTTCCAAACGAATAAAGTCACACAGTAAGTGTTCCATTACACAATACCAACATCAAAGAATTCCCCCAAGCCAAAACAATTATCACAAACGATCCCTGACATAGCCCGCCTTGTCTCGCCATATGTGCAATAATAAAGTATATGCCTGCCTTGTTTCTCCACACGTGCATAAATATGTTCCCACCTTGTCTCCCCATATGCGTGACCCACATATATATATCCCGCCTTGTCACGCCGCATGTGCATTATCAATAGAAAACACGACATGGCAGAAACCTCGTGAAAATCCCCATATCAACAACCGCACGACAGAAACCTCGTGCATCACAACAATCACAACCGCACGACAGAAACCTCATGCATCACACAACATGTACAACAAAAAAAATTAAAATAATACAAGAAACGGTAAATATATCAACTCAAGAACCTACGACCACAAGAAAGGAAAAAATATTTCACACGTAATAAACACAATAAAGAATGCTAGGCATATTAAGTACAACTCAGCAAGAAAGAAAAATAGCATGTAACAGTCGTACCTAAATGCATGGGTCAATAAGAAATCAACACGAATCCGATAACTCTACGTACGGGCAAGTCAACTAAGGTATAATATATCCAAACTTCCTTTAAGGTCGGGTAGTTTTGAGGGTATTTAGTAATTCCACTCAAGGACAAGCAATATGAAAATAATCATAACCTCAGTTAAGACCAAACAATTATAGGATGAGATGAAGATAAGTACAACTAGAGAGAAGCAGTTAAGAAGACATAGCATGATAGTAAAAGGAGTAAAATCTTCAGATAAGTCAATTCGGAGTCAAATAGGGCAACAAGAGTAAATTCAAAAGTAAGAAATTCTACAATTAAGCAAATAAATATGAAACTAGAAATTAGGAAATTCAATTATGCCAAGAACAATTCATACTCAGCGAGCATAAGGACCTAAGATTCCTAAAGGGCCAACTTTTCACAAATACGTCCGAGCACACACTCGTCACCTCGAGCACGCGGACTACAATCAACATAGAAGACTCAAATCCTAAGGGGTAATTCCCCCCCACAAAGTTAGGTAAGATACTTACCTCGAATCGCTAAACTCAATCCGAAACCACGCTCTTGACACGAGTATCCAACTCCGAATGGTCCAAATCTAATCAAATAAATTGCATAATGTAAATAATACTACAAGTAACTACATTATCTAATGAATTTGAAGCTAAAGCAAGAAAATAGGAAAAATGCCCAAAAAGACTGCCCGGGACCACGTCTCGTAATCGGGTAAAAATCACAGTTTACGAACACCCATTCACTCACGAGTCTAACCATACCAAATTTACTCAAATCCGATACCAAAATCTCGATCAACACCCCAAAATTCGGCCTAAGAATGTTTCTCAAATCTTCCCAAATTTTCCACTCTATATCACTTATTGGATGTTGAAATTAAAGATATAATCATGAGAATTAACCAAAACTAGGTAAGAATCACTTACCCCAAACACCCACGCAAGAATCTCTCCAAAAATCGCCTTCTACCGAGCTCTAAAATACATTTTGTGATATGAACTCAAAACCCTCACTTTTTGAACTTTAAATTATGCACAGGTATTCCGTCATTTCATTCGCGGGCCACCTATCGCGTTTGCGATGAACAAAAACTCTCAAAAGCCATTTCCAAACTTTTCTCAGACATCCTGTAGTATAATAGCCATAACTTTTAGTAAAAACCTCCAAATGACAAATGGTTTAATGTTTTGAAACTAGACACCAAGATCTACAACTTTCAGGTTTTGGTCATATTCCAATTCCTTCTAGACTTTGAGATATAAGCTTCCAAAGTCAGCCTTGTGCAACAAAAATGTTTTCTTCATCTTTTCGGACAATCTGTAGTGTACCCACTATAACTCTTTGTACACAAATCCAAATGCTAAATGGTTTAATTTTCGGAAAACTAGACACAAAAGGCTACAACTTTAATTTTGGATCATCTTCAAATTCCTTATAGATTGTGAGATATGAGCCTCCAAGGTAAGATCTACGTAACAGAGATTTTTCTTCTTCGCGAATGCGAAGAACAAAGTCTTTGAATCCAAATCCTTCTTCGTGAACGCGAGAGGATCCTTGCGAACGCGAAGAGCAACACCAAACACCAACATCAGCTATTGCAAAACAACCTGAAATGATCTGAAACCACCTCGAAACACACCCGAGGCCGAGTCCAATCATACAAAACAGTCCCATAACATAACGCAGACCTTCTTGAAGCCTCAAATCACCTCAAACCCCATCGAAATCATGAATCGCTCCCCAATTCAAGGCTAATGAACTTTAGAACTTCAAACTTCTATATTCGATGTCGAAACCTATCAAATCACGTCCGATCTACCTCAAATTTTGCACACAAGTCGCATTAGATATTACTGACATACTTCAACTTCCGGAATCGGAATCCAACCCCGATATCAAAAAGTCCATTTCCAGTCAAACTTCTCAAAATCCTTCAAATTTCTAACTTTCGCCAAATTGCCTCATATTACTCTACGGACCTCCAAATCCTAATCCGGACACACGCCTAAGTCCAAAATCACCATACGAAGCTGCTGACATCATCCAAAATTTATTCCGGAGCAGTTTACACCAAAGTCAAATTCCGGCCAAATTCTCACCGCTTAAGCTTCCAAAAATTAAATCTTCCTTCCAATTCGACTTCGAATCATCCGATAGATGAATTCAACCATGCACGCAAGTCAATATACATAATATGAGGATGTTCAAGACCTTACATTGCTGAACGGAGTTTAAATTCTCAAAATGACCGGTCGGGTCGTTACACAAACCTTGTGAAGATATTTTTCTTTAAGAAAGCCACCACACTCTGTGCCTCATTGTTGGGCGAAGCCACAACTTCAACCCACTTGGCAACATAATCAACAACAACTAGAATGTAAGTGATACCACATGAACTCACAAATGGCCCCATAAAGTCGATGCCCCTCACGTCAAAAATATCAATCTCAAGAATAGTGGTGAGAGGCACTTCATCCTTCTTGGAAATTCCACAAGCTCTTTGGCACTCATCACACCTCCTAACAAGCTCGCTAGAATCTTTATACAAGGTAGGCCAATAAAATCCAAATCTAAGAACCTTTGTAGCAGTTCTCGTCCCACTATGATGACCACTGTAGGGCGAGGAATGACAAGCATCAAGAATACTCATTTGCTCCTCTTCCAGAACACATCTCCGGATCACACCATCATTGCAAATCTTGAAAAGATATGGCTCATCTCAATAATAATCAGAGATGTCCCATTTGAGCTTCTTCCTTTGGTTAGAAGAGAGCCCACTCAGGACAATTCTGGTCACAAGAAAGTTAGCCACATTGGTGAACCAAGTCATACCATTCAAAGACACGGAGAGGAGTTGTTCATCTGGAAACGAATCATTAATTTTGAGTCCATCATGGGGCCTCCCCTCCTCTTCCAAGCGGGACAAGTAGTCCCCCACTTGATTCTCACTCCCTTTTCATTCTATAGTTTCAAGGTCAAGCTCTTGAAGAAGAAGAACCCATCTTATCAACCTAGCCTTAGAGTCCCTTTTGGTCATCAAGTAATGAAGTGCCGCATGATCGGTGTGCACAATCACTTTGGCACCCATGAGGTATGGCCTGAACTTTTCCATGGTGAAGACAATGGCTAATAACTCTTTCTCGATCACCGTATAATTGACTTGGGCGTCATTCATCATTTTGCTTGCATAATAGACCGGATGAAATATCTTGGTGATCTTTTTCCCCAAAACCACTCCTACCGCAATGTCACTAGTGTCGCACATGAGCTCAAATGGTAATCTCCAATTGGGTGTGGTAATGATGGGAGTGGTAGTCAATATATACTTGAGAAGCTTAAAAGCTTTCATGCAATCGTCATTGAACACAAAATTTGCATCCTTTTCCAACAATTTGCACAAGGGGTTCACCACTTTTGAGAAATCCTTGATGAACCTTCGGTAGAACCCTGCGTGACCAAGAAAGCTCCTAACTTCCTTGACGTAAGCAGGAAGAGGCAGTTTTGAAATCACTTCAATTTTTGCTTTGTCCACTTCAATACCATTCTTTGAGATCTTATGTCCGAGGACAATGCCCTCCTCGACCATAAAGTGTCACTTTTCCCAATTAAGCACTAAGTTGGTCCCTTCACATCGGGCAAACACTTTGTCAAGATTATCCAAGCATTCTTCAAAAGAGTCCCCCACAACACTGAATCATCCATGAACACTTCGAGAAAGTCCTCCACCATATCCGTAAATATTGCCATCATACACCGCTTAAAGGTAACCGGTGCATTACACAAACCAAACGACATCCATGAGAATGCAAATGTGACATACGGACATGTGAAGGTGGTTTTCTCTTGGTCTTCCGGTGCAATGAGAATCTGGTTGTACCCAAAGTAACCATCCAAAAAGCAATATTACGCACGCCTCTATCCAACATTTGGTCAAGAAAGGGCAACGAAAAATGGCCTTTGCGGGTCACTTTGTTCTGCTTTCTGTAATCCATGCATACCCTCCATCCAATGACTGCTCTAGTGGGGATAAACTCATTTTTCTCATTTGTGATCACAATCATGCCCCCTTCTTTGGCACATATTGTACCGACGAAGTCCATGAACTATCTGAAATAGGGTACACAAGCCCTGCATCTAGCCACTTGATAATTTCCTTCTTGACGACCTTTGCATGGCCTCATTCAACCTCCTTTGATGTTCCACGGAGGGTTTGGCATCATCTTCTAGTATGATTTTGTGCATGCAAAAGGCGAGGCTTATACCCCGAATGTCAGCCAATGTCCATCCAATTGCCTTCTTCCTTCTTTGAAGCACCGCAAGGGTGGAGTCTACCTGCACGTTAGTTAAGCACGAAGAAAGAATAACAGGTAATGTGGAACAAGATCCTAAGAACCCATACCTGAGGTGTGAAGGCAAAGGCTTCAACTCCAATGTTGGTGGCTCCTCAATTGAGGGATTTGTTGGTGGAGTCTTCCGGTTCTCTAGATCCAAGGATAGTTTTCGAGGCCCATATGCATAGGATCCCATTCCTTGCAAAGAATTTTCACATTCTACCAAGCCTCCCTTCTCATCATCCTCATGATTTAACAACACTGCTTCCAAAGGGTATTCCACATTTATCATAGCACTCGTGTCATCAACAATCACCTGCATCACAAGATCCACAAAAGATCAAACTTCGTTGCTATTAGGTTGCCTCATTGATTTGCACACGTGGAATACAACTTTTTCATCACCCACCTGGAAGGTGAGCTCCCAAGATTCCACATCAACCAATGAATTCCTTGTTGCTAGGAAAGGTCTTCCCAATATGATTGGCACCTCATATTCAACTTCGCAGTCGAGAATCAAAAAATCTACGAGAAAAATGAACTTGTCAACCCGAACTAGAACATCATCAATAATTCCCAGCGGCCTTTTCATTGTCCGATCCTCCATTTGCAATATCATGGAAGTAGCTCTTGGTTTCCCAATACCTAATGTTTTGAACACCGAATATGGAATCAAATTAATACTTTCTCTTAAATCACACAAGGCTTTGGCGAAATCGGCACTACCAATGGTGCATGGAATTGTAAAGGCGTCGGGATCTTCTAGCTTTGGAGCCATGGAATGCACAATGGCACTCACTTGATGAGTCATTTTGATGGTCTCACAATTCATAGATCTTTTCTTTGTTACCAAGTCCTTCATGAACTTGGCATATCCCGGCATTTGCTCTAGAGCTTCCACCAAGGGCACATTGATGGACAAACTTTTCATCATCTCAATAAACTTCTTGAATTGATTTTCATTGTTTTGCTTTGCTAGCCTTTGAGGATATGGTGGAGGAGGCTTTGGAAAAGGATCCTTGGCTTTGGGCACTACCATTTCTGGTATGTCTATTACATGATCCTTATACGGGTTCACATCATTTTGAGTCTCCTCCACGGTGTCATCTATGTCTATCCTCACCTCATCATTCACTTGCTCATCAATGATTGGTTCATCATCATCTTGCAACACAACATCATCACTCACAATCTTTTTTGGATTAGAGGTACTAGCAACACCACCTCCACCACTTCTTGTGGTCACCGCCATACCATGGCCCGTATTGTTTCCACCCTTCGGTTTACAACCGTATCACTTGGTAGTGCCCTCTTAGGGAGAGCATTAAATGCTTGAGAAATTTGACCCATTTGTACTTCCAAGTTGTAGATAGAAGTATTGTGGGAGTCTATTTGGGCATCGGAGTCGGCATTCCTTTCCATATTTGTTTGAACATACTTTCTATCTGCCCATCTTATTGTTTGAAAAACTTTGCCCTTGAGACGGATATGAAGGCGAATTATTGTGTTGTTGATACAACGGGGGCCTTTGAAATCCCGACAC
This sequence comes from Nicotiana undulata, assembly GCA_005239495.1. NCBI lineage: Eukaryota > Viridiplantae > Streptophyta > Magnoliopsida > Solanales > Solanaceae > Nicotiana > Nicotiana undulata. The sequence goes on from ML271373.1 coordinate 232,325, forward strand.
CCGGTTGCCTTGGTTATTATTATTCCAACCCCTTTGGTTTCCATTGCATCCCTAATTGTTATTATTATTGCCACCCCAATTGCGTTGGTTATTTCCTTGATTCCTCCAATTTTTGTTGTTGTTCCCCCAATAGTTCAGATTGTTTTTGTTGCCACTATTCCAATTCCTTGGCCTTGGTTGCCCCAGTTTTGATTGTTCCCTTATGATCTCCATTGTTGATTTGGAGAATTGCTCCGTTGACCTTGGTAGTTATTGACATATAAAACTTCCTCACTTTGATCATCATAAAAATCGTCTTGATTGCAACCACTACCACTTTGCTCAAACTGATCTTGATTGTTTTGCACTTGTTGACCATACTGTCTCCTCTTGTCTACCATTACATTTACCCATTCGATGGAATTGACTTACTTTGGCCCCTAAACTTGCTGAAGCTGAGCCTTTGCTAACTGATTCATAGTAGTTGTCAACTCTTCTATGGCTTGTCCGTGATCATGAAGTTCCTTATGAAGATGGATGACATTAGGGTCACCCTGAGGAACGTTTGCCCGACTTTGCCAAGCTGAGGAGGTGTCCGCTGTCACACCTCCTTTTTTCACCCCCGGATTAATGAAGAGGTAATATGTGAGTTTTTCAACTTTAAGTGACATTATTCATATTTGGGATTTAATTTTTTAGAGTCGCTACCCGGGTTTTTGACGATGCTCCGGGACACCGTTTGTTTTTTAAAATCCCAAACCGAGGAATTTAGACTCTGTTTTAAGTTGTTTACGACCAGAAATCCGAGTAAGGAATTCTATTAACTCGGGAGAAGGTGTTAGGCATTCCCGAGTTCCGTGGTTCTAGCACGGTTGCTTAACTATTATTATTTTGCTTAAATTATCTGATCGTTTACGTGTTTTGGCCTATTGTGCGTTTATCCTTTTAAGTTTTAAACCGCTTTTGACATTCATGGATTTATCTTGAAACAAGTCACGATGGCGTGCACTTGTTTTTTTTGGATACGTTATAACTGCGCCACATGAAATGCACCCGCAATTACGACGTGTGATTTTTATTATTATTTTGAGTTAGATTCGGGGACATGAGTTTCCACACCCGAGTGTAGATTATATAGTCAATACTATGGTCATGACGGTTAAGAAAAATGCCTATTTGAGGCGATATTCAATTATTCTTTAAATTTTCTATCTAAAGAGTATTTTTAGTTTTACGGGATATGTATAGAAACCAATTCGGATATTTATGGATTTATCTTAGAACAAGTCACGATGGCATGCACTTGTTGTTTTTGAACACATTGCAACCACGTCACATGAAATGCACCCGTGATTGCTACGTGTGATTTTGTTAATATTCGAAGTAAGAGTAAGGGGAATGAGTTGCCACGCCCGAGTGTAGGTTATGGTTGTTTGAAATAATACTTGACTACTTACTAAATTTTAATCTAAAGATGTATTTCCAACCTTAAGGATATGTAGAAGATATTTTAAGCTTAAATTCTAAAGGACACAATACTTGGGCTATGACCATATTTTAGCCCAAGTTATCATTTAACTCTTTTGGGCCAATCCTAATTATGGCTAATTTCGCAAGAAGAGTAAACCTATGTAACTAAATTAAAGCATGCTAACGAGGAAAGGTCTAAAAATTACTGGTTCACAATTCACATATTTAAAAGGTCAAATAAGCACATAGAACATTGACCGAATAGTTTTATCAATTTCAAATGACATAAACTCATGCTATTTAATTCATACATATTGAGTCCTACACATGAGTGTTTATAGGTCTATTGTTATAAATTCTGAAATCTGAAGAATATGAGATGAATCTGATGAGAAATAGCAGATCCATACTTATATATACTTCGAAATTCCTTTGATCTGAAGTAGTTGTTTTCAGGATTTCAATAGGTACTCATGGAGGCATTTAGACAGATTAATTTAAACACGAAAATTGTAGGGAAAGGCTTAGAAAAGACGCTTTTGAATTTTAATTGAGTCCTAATGATCAAATGCCTAACAAGTATTTTTCCAGTTTTAATGGAAGTGCTTTCGAGTAACAAATCTATGTTTATACATTTCCAAATTCCAACAGAGGTAAATTAAACAATTTTAAAATAGATCCAGAGATTTTTGAGGAAGAGAAAACTGTATTGGGCTTGTTTAGCAGGTTGGACCAGTTTCGAAAAATTTAACATTAGTAAGAAAAAAGTAAATACAACTGAATACTAATTGAGAATGTCCAGTCCATATTTACAAACCTTAAAGTCTGTAGAGACAATTACACTGTTACATGGCTATTTACTATGAAATACAATTTCCTAAAAATATATAAATAAATAACAATACGAAAATAAAACATCAGCGGCTGCTCCTGTGCGAGCTAGCAACACTTCATAACTTTGACAACCTGCATTTTTCATCACTGATTTTTAAAACTAAATAACATGATCTATGTACACTTTAAGGGATGAATCTGACCAATATAGGGTTCATGTTGATTCCTTTAGTGTTGTTTCAAACATGGTATTTGAATCTAATTATACATGGCCTGAGCTACCAAGACCAATATTTAAGCACTTTTATAGGGTGAATCTGACCATTGGAGGTCAGATTCATTTCCCCTTAGTGCTGTCTATTAAGAAATTCTACTGTGACTCTAATTACATGGATGCATGCCTAATCACAGAACCACACAAAAAAAGAATGAAAGCTAAAATGAGGCAGGTTCAGAATAGATTTCAGGAATCAGAAACTAAACAAACATACTTATCTTGTTAATACAATACCCAAAATTTCAACACAAACAAAAGAACATTCATACACATCTCAACATCAGATTTTGCACACAGATTTATACAAAAGAGAATTTAAACAAAAAAAACAACAAATTAAAAAAAGCAATTGTTTCAGATCTAAGATTTTCATTTAATGTAAGGTGTTACATACCATTTAAGAGAAAAACTACAAAGACCTAACCAAATAAAGGTCAGACAGATGTAAAATCAACAAGAAAAAGAGGAAACCGAGCAGGAATAAACATCAGATCAGCAACAACCAAAACCCAAGAACAGGACCAAACAACACTAATAGGAAATTCCAGGAATTCGAGTATGAATACTTAAGATTTTCACGAAATCAAAATACCAAAGAAGAACCAAGAGCTGAGAACCAAGAGCTGAGAACCAAACACTATACTGGTCGATTTTTCTTATAGGAAGCAGTCAGATTTTCCTTCTTTTTTTTTTCTACTGATATCTTTGAGATTTTATTTTGTGAGTAGAAGTTGGTATGTTTTCTGTGTTTTCAGATTTTTCCAGCAGCCAAAAGGTTCTAAAAAAAGATCCCCTCTAGTGGTAAAAGGTATGTGTGTATATAAGGGTATTTGGGATAGGATATGCTTAGCATATTCCTTGTCCAACAAGCTGAAAATAGTACAAAGGAAGCTGTCACCCTTATCCTTTTGGGACAACTGCCCCATTCTAGAAGGTTTCCAGCCCTTAAAATTACATTTTTACCCCCTAAAAAATCTGATTTTCTGACTCTAGAAGGTTCTTGGGTTGTTATACCCAAGATTCCCTCAACTAAAATACTAAACTACACCTTAAGGTCCCTAGAATTACCCTCAGGTAACTAAGGTTAAAGGTTATTGGGGTTATCTATTCAACTCTAGTTAGTTGACCTTGATTAGTTACTATTTAAAGACTGGACTAAACCCTAAACCTATCCAGGATGTTTGCTTACTTTAGAAATGGTTCAAAATAGTCCTAATTAGATCAGAAACTAATTGATTTAATCTAAAACTAAATCTAAATGAGTAATGCAAGTAAAACTAAGCATGCATAACTACTATAGTCTTGAAACAATTACCTAATGCAATATCAGACTTTAAATGACTATCTATAAACAAAAATATTAAGGGGAGCAGGACAAAGGAAAGTAGAAAAATATTTAAACTAAAAAACTAATTGATGAAATCAGAAGTTAAACCCAGGTCACTAATTCAAATAACTCCAAACATGTATAATTAAACTACAAATGGGCATTAACTAATTAATACAAGATAACATGAAAACTTAGACTACCTAATCAGTGTTGAATAGCTAGAAATTAAAATCTAACAACAAAAGAAACAAGCTTAAGAGAACAGACGGATATGCAGACTTATCAATTCAGGATCAATAACAACAGGATTTAAACAACCAGATCAAAGAAAACCTAGTCTAACAATTCAAGAGCAAAACAAAACTTAAGCCTAAGTAGTTATTTTACGCTGTAACAGAAAACTAAAGTAGAAAATATTTAGGTTAATCATTCCTACTTAATAAACTAATGAAGTCAGGAATTTAGATGAGACAATCATGGGAAATAAAACGAAGAGAGAAGAAAAAAGAAGAGATGGAAACCTAAACAAAACTCAGAATCACTGGACAAAAAAAATAAATTAAAAACTGAAAATAGCTTCAAAACAACAAAAAAAAAGTAATGTTAGGGAGTACCTAATTAGGCCGGAAAAGGTTGAGGCCGCCGGATTTTGGACGGATTCCGGTGGGTTTGAAAATGAGTCAAACCCACATGAATTAATTGCTCTTGTCAAGAGCAACTGGCTCATGTAGGTCTGAGCCGTTGAATCATTCAAAATCGACTGGTGTAGCATTTTAGGTTTTCAGATTCTTAGATCTGAAAATACTTGATTTTGAGAGGTTTTTTGGGAAACATACTGAGATATTAGGGGTGAGGGGAGTGAGGAGATGGACTGGTGAGATTTTGGGTTGATTTTGAGTTGGTCCGCCGCCGGAGGCGATTTCCAGCCGGCGGAGCAAGGCGGGGCAGCGGTGGAATCCGGTGAGGGTTGAGAGAGAATATAGAGAGGTAGGTGTTAGACTTCTGATCTAGAGGGGGGGAGGAGGGTTTTGGAACAGTTAAATATTAAGGGCTTGTGGGGTTCCCAGCCGTTAGATCAAAATAGATCAACGACTGGATCATTTCAATAATCTAAACAGGGTCGTTTGGGTAGTATAGAGGGGCTGGCCGGGTAATGGGATTGGGCCTGGGTCGTTTAGGTAGTGTAGAGAAAAGCTTTGGGCCTGGTTGTTTTGGCCCAGGTCCTAATTAGTGCTCTATGATTAATTAAACCCCATTAATTTAATTAAAACTAAACCTAATTAAATCTATAAAATGTAATAATTAATTTGACCTTGTTTCATCTAATCATAGATTAATAAAATAATTAATTTTATACTCCTAATTAAATCCATGATTTATTGGATAAAAATGATTAATTTCAGTAATTAGTTGTCAAAACTACATTATATCAAATAACCATCATCCGTTTGTTTTTTTTAATTTAATTAATTACAAATAATAAATTCATAATTCCTTGATAATAGTGATGCAATTTCAATAATTTTAAAAGATGAATTATAAATATTCAAATGCAAACAATTCACAATTAATCACCAAAATTCAATAAAATTTGTAAAATTAATTTATTGCATTGAATTTTGTAGGAGTATATGGTGGTGAAAAATCACGTGCTCACAGTTGCCCCTCTTTGCTCGGAAACACGAAGAGTTTTCAGGAAAGACAAAGTGAGCAGACACAAACGACTCTACCCATTCACAAACTCCATCGTGAAGCGTTTTTGAAAAGTTTGACCGAACCCTGCTTCAAAGGTTGCCTACATATCCTTGGCTATAAAAGAATCAGGCCAGTGTAGTTCTGGATATTTTGGTAGCTGGGACAACCGCGTAACTGTGGTTTCACTGCGATTGCTGCTGTTACTGCTACTGAGCTCCTTATTACACCAAAGTAGAAAAAATGAAAAAGACTAAGCTAAACCTACTAACTATAAGTTACAAAAATCCTATCCATTAGTCTTCTGAAGCCTAATCTTGAGTCTTGGCTGCTTTTATACAAACTTGATCTGGACCTTGATGCTTGTTAGTTATAGGCACTGGTTCAATCTTGTTCAGGATTTTTGGGTAAAGAAGGGACATGCACCGCTTGTGACTTCAATCTTGTCTTGAGCGATCCACATCTTTTCCTCTTCTATACTTTGGGGTCCAACTCTTTTTCTTTTGTTTCTTATTTTCTTTTATTCTGAATCGAGACGTCTCCTTTCGGTCGTCTTGAATCCATTGTAATCTGCACAAAATCAAAAATAAACGAACGAAATTTTCTGCCCCAGTTTTCAGTAGGAAAAATTTGTGAGTTATTGTAACGAAATCTATGCTAATTCATTATTGAAAGCGATGAAAAATGGGAAACAGTGCATCCGGAGTTATTGTAGACTAGGGAGTGGATACCATATGCCAAAAAATAAAATTAACTAGGGGTTGGAGACCCTATGTTGGAAAATAAAACCAACTAGGGATTGAAGACCCTATGTTGGAAAGAAGACTAGGGGCTGGAGACCCTATGTCTAAAAATAAAATCAACTAGGGAGTGGATACCCTATGTCTAAAATAAAATCAACTAAGGATTGATGACCCTATGTTGGAAAAGTCATCAATTAGGGAGTGGAGACCCTATGTTAGAAAATAAAATCAACTAGGGTTTGGAGACCCTATGTTGGAAAGGAGACTAGGGAGTGGAGACCCTATGTTGGAAAAATCATCAACTAGGGAGTGGGGACCCTATGTTAGAAAATAAAATCAACTAGGAATTGGAGACCCTATTTTGGAAAATCATGAACTAGGGGGTGGAGACCCAATGCTATATCAACTAGGGAGTGGAGACCCTATGTTGGAAAATAATATCAACTAGGGATTGGAGACCCTATGTTGGAAAGGAACTAGGGAGTGGAGACCCTATGTCTAAAAATAAAATCAACTAGGGAGTGGAGACCCTATGTTGGAAAGGAGACTAGGGAGTAGAGACCCTATGTCTAAAAATAAAGTCAACTAGGGATTGGAGACTCTATGTTGGAAAGAAGACTAGGGAGTGGAGACACTATGTCTAAAAAATAAAATCAACTAGTGATTGGAGACCCTATGTTGGAAAGAAGACTAGGGAGTGGAGACCCTATGTCTAAAAATAAAATCAACTAGAGAGTGGAGACCCTATGTTGGAAAGGAGACTAGGGAGTGGAGACCCTATGTCTAAAAATAAAGTCAACTAGGGATTGGAGACTCTATGTTGGAAAGAAGACTAGGGAGTGGAGACACTATGTCTAAAAAATAAAATCAACTAGTGATTGGAGACCCTATGTTGGAAAGAAGACTAGGGAGTGGAGACCCTATGTCTAAAAATAAAATCAACTAGAGAGTGGAGACCCTATGTTGGAAAGGAGACTAGGGAGTTGTCACGACCCCAAATCCTAACAGGCCGTGATGGCGCCTATTGTGGAACTAGGCTAGACAACCATCACTTTACTATGCATTTATTCAATTATAACAGTTCACAATATAACAATAAACAACAGTCATATCAAAGAAATAAATTATATAAGTCTAGCGCCCCCAATAATGAACTAAAAACTCTAAAAACCTCCCAGAACTGGAGTCAATAGTCATGAGCATCTAAGAATAAATAAATATAACTCTGCTAAAGCTATAATATATGTATCTGAATCAAATGCTAAGACAAAACAAGGAAGGGAAATGGAGAAGTTGTGGACGCTGGACAACTACCTCGAAATCCCGTGAAATGCTGCTATCGAACCTGCGTCAGCTACTGCTGCGAGCTAGTACCTGGATCTGTGCAAAGAGGCACAGAGAGTCTTTATGAGTACGCCAACTCAGTAGTAATGAAAATAAATCACAGTTTGATTAATATAAACACACAGAACAGATACACAATTTCACAAAAAGCCAGTAAAACACCAAGTCACCAGGTAGTATTTAGCAAATACATAAGTTCGAAATAAGTTTCCAGAAATCCTTTGAACCAAGTGTAATATCAGTATATCTCAGTAAAATTCTCAGTAAAACCAATTTGAAAACGAAGTAATTCATAGTTTAGAAACTCAGTAAAAATCTTCATAAACTGCCCCTCGGGCCATAATCGTTTCTCGTAACAATTTCTTTTAGTATCAGCCCATCAGGCAACCTCACAATCATTCTGCCCATTAGGCAACCTCACAATCACTCTGCCCATCAAGCAACCTCACAATCACTCTGACCATTGTAACGACCCGGTCTGCCGTTACGCGAAACCTACATTATAACTGTTGTTAGTGGCTTATTATATGTTGGTTATTCTATTA
>ML271374.1:12837-36226 GCA_005239495.1 Nicotiana undulata
CCCCATTTCCCCAGGAAAAGAAAAGGGCTTGGGTGTGTTAAACTTTACTTTGAGGGATCCAGGTGAAGCACCCATATCTGATATATGTAACGTAACCACACAAAGGTGTGGAGGTGAACCTCATTTATAGTTCATTGTGTGCCAAGTCTACAGATAAGCTGAACTGCTAGCAGAGCCCTAAAAACTCTTCAAACTGTAAAAGAAAATTTACAGGGGGATGGCTTTTTCGTCTCGTTAATAGCTTGTCTTGGGTGTGAGGATACAGTGGTACCTGGGGAGGTGAATGGATTTAGAATTTATTTTTGTTCATAGACTGGGATGGAGGCTATAAATGAGCTACTCAAATTATCCAGCTTTGCTCTACATTTGGTTCCAATTCCACGAATGAGAGGGAATGCGTAAAGGAGAGACTCATAGTCGTATATCCCTGAATAATCAAGTTTTACTTCCACGTGCTTTGTACAAGTGTAAGGGAAGGGAAAGACATGCGTTTTTCTATACATCCTATTTCGAAGGGGCTGAAGAGCTCCCAACCCGACCAGTTTTACTCCTTATGAAATAATGGCCCTATTTTACTTTTCTGCCTCTTTCTGAATCCTTTCAACTCAACTAAATGGTTATTGAATTGAGATAGTGCTTGAGCTGGTTCGAGTAGTTTGCAGCTGAATATCAGCTCATATCTGTTGAATGAGCAAAATTGGGAGCTTAATTAAGCCTAGGTCATGTAAATGTAGAAACATTTTTTGTTATGGATGTATGATGTGTCTCACCTTATTTTCAGGACAAGTACCAACCTGTCTTACTTGATTAGGCTGTGTATAATAATGAGATAGGAGAAAAGTTATTAAAAGAGATGCCCAATCTCCATTGCTAGACCATGTAACTATTTGCTCATCTGTGTCTGTGAAAAGAAGGCCATAGGATAAAAGGAGGAAGCCTTAAGAAGAAGAAGAAGAAGAAGAAGAAGAAGAAGAAGAAGAAGAAGCAACTAAAGTTTTAGTAGGATTATGAGAAAATTTCCATTTTTGGTTTGTCTGTAGATGTGTATTTTCTTCTGATCCCGCGTAAGTTTGGAATACCCCCTTTCCTTCTCTCTATAATTCTCTCTCTCTCTACCCCCACCCCCCACCCCACAAAAAATCATTTTCTTTTGCTGTTCAATCTTGAGCTACACCTGACCCTGCTGGACTATCTTCTGCTGCACATTCTACTAGTCTTCCTCCTATTTCTTATTACTGCAACTGTTTTGTCCTTTGCTACTGTTTAATCAACAGTCAACATCTTGATAGACCTCTGATAAGTGATGGTCAGTTGTCATTATTAGAAGAAAAGTGATAGCCAGTGAGGTTCACCTATTTCTTTCTGCAAAATCTTGCAAATATTGTTAGTTTTCAGCCCTGTGAGACCATGGAGCAGTACTGCTGTGTCCGATATGTAAGGCAAGAGGCACCCATGGGTTAAATGTAGGTTTCTCTAATTAATCCAGTATCTACTTTTATTCTATTAAATTGGCAACTTAGTCAATACTGGAAAAACAAAAGAGGGAAATGCAGCAAGCAAGACAGTCTGTGAGTTTTAAGAACTTGGATACTCGTCTCAGTTAAAGCTGTACCCTAAAGGTACATACACTGATGTAGCCTGAAGATGTACTTCTTAAAAAGAGTAAAGGAACTTGTCATGGAGCAAATATATATTTAGGAAATGAAAAAATGGGAGGTTAATACCCACCTTCTCTCCCTCTCCCTGGGGTGGGGAGAGGAGGTGCCTAATGGAATGAAGCTGGGCTGCCAAAGTGGCCTGGCTTTTTGGCAGGTGTCTTTTAAGGGGTATTTCTGAAAAAAGGCCCATTCTGCGGGATAAAATTGAAGTGGCAATTTTTTGTTTCATTGTGGTAGACTATTAGCTAGTGGCAAATTCCTTATCTCAGTTAAAAACTTAGAATCTCATGGGCAAAAGATATAATATATTGCTGCTTTCTGTGATAAAATTTGGTGCCAGGAAGTGTTATTCATTGATAGATAAATATGACATTCTGTGTTTTGTTTTGCTGCAAATTTTTCTACTATTTTCTTTCTGTTTTGGTTGCTAATAAGTTGTCTAGTGCGCTTTCTGCTTTTTGATTGCTACATGTTATTATAAAGGTGGAGTTAATATTTGGCTGCCTTCTTTGTTTGATGTGTTTTATTCAAATGTTAACTCGCAGGACCCATTCCTTAAGCCAGATCGGAAGCAGGAGAAGGCACCTTCAAGCAAGTGAGAAATGTGTGTGATTTTCTCTGGTTTGAGGTTTTCTGTTTGTTTAATTTGTCGCCCAATAAACCCAAATTTTGAGCATCAGCTTGAATGTGGGTTTTCTTTTGTTGGCTTTTTCTGTACTCGTTCTCTTCACAAAATATGAAAGTATGCTTCAAACAAGAGCCTAGATTGGAACTGGCATCTCCTATTTTTGTGATGCATTCAGATTATGAATAGAACTATAGAATAAAATGTGGAGATGTGACAGCTGTTGCATTATAGGTTGGCAAAAGACGAGCTTGTTTATTGTCAAATTTACCTTTGTCGTAATGTTTTTTTATTTTTGGGGGCAGTTTTGATGGGTTTGCTTTTATGTTTGTGTGTGTGTGCTTATGTTGATGCAATGGGCTCAACGTGGACGAAGAATATGTGGGCAAGTGCACAGATAGCCATTCTTGGGGATGCAGTTTAGGGATTAGCCAGTACATATTTTGTCCTGAAATTTTAGACTAAAAATCTAAACTTAGGATAATTCAGGACATTTGAAAAATTGAAAAGCTGAAATTCAGGACGCACTAAATAGCAGCCCTTTAGAGCGGCTATCTGGTGTAATTTCTACAAGAATATGGCAATGGAGGGTTTTGCCTTCTGGTATCTCTGTCAAGGGCTTGGTCCAGCCAAATTAGCAAGCGAGTGAAGGGCTTCATTATTCTATGCCGCCACCATCTAAAAATAGACTCTGAGAGCTGTGGGAACAGAAAAATAGGAAAAAAGAGAAAATATAATGGTTGGCACGCCTCATCATTTCGTACGCGAGACGTGTGCTTCCTTGATATTATTCTCTTTGGGGGAGATAAGTTTCGAACTCTACCCCCACCCCCACCCCCCCAAAAAAATGAAAAGAAAACAGAAAAACAAAAGCAAAAAGAGCGGAGGAACAGAGATTTGAACTCAAAATCTTGGACTTGGCTCATGACTTGGCATGGGTCATGACTTGCCGAATTCGGATTTGAGACGTATTTGAAAAAATTCGCCAAGAACAGCCAAAAGGAAAAGGTATTTATTCGTCACAACAGGCTCCGTTTTTTGAAAAATCAAACCCCAAATGTTTACGGTAAATTGAAAAAAAGGTTAAAATTTGATTTGCATGAAAATTAACATATTTTCCTACAAATAGTATATCCATCTTCCCCCCAAATTTGTCCTTCAAAAACCTCTAAAAGGTGTACCAACATCAATGCCAAACGCCACACACTGTTGGGTTTACTGGAAAACTTATGAGAGGTCACTATATTATATCCGATGTAGCCTTAAATCATAGGAGAACTATATCCATTTTGTTCCTTCAAAACATAATACTATATGATATTACTGTAAAGAGCCTTCTTTGTTATTTCGGCTATTTTTCGTCTAAAATATGGTTAGCTGCTTCAAATTCAAATTTTAAAAGAAAATAAATTACTTACTCAACGATTGGATCTAAGCACCATTCATAAGTAGGCTACTTTAGAAGTGCTATATGAACCCCAAAAAAATTGCTCGCTACCGCAAAGTGAAATATTTAATTCAGATACTTCGACAGTCGGCATGAAAAAAAGGGCAGTCTAGATCTGAAGCACTGCAACATTTTGAGCTGAAGAACAAGAAATGTTACTTGGTGGATGCATGTTTCCTTAGTTTTACCCTCCACATCATTTCTTATTTTTTCTCTGATGTGATCGGCTGTGACCAGCCCAATGCCGCAATTTAGGGAGAAGTCCTGTAACGACGACTTTTATACAATCCAAACTATTTGTGTTTATGCAGCTGCGATGCTCGTTGCAACAGAGAAACCACCTAACATCACCAAACACCATGTAGAGTCATAATATTTGTAAATCCTTCAGCGGTGTGGCAGCTAACCGAGCAAATATGAAGTTATTTCAGTGTTAAAGATCATATTATTCGTGGATAGAGTAGGAGGTGAGATACGAGAGAATTCAGGAGAGAAATGAAATAGACATTTGGTAGGTACAATGTTGGAACGAGCCTAATGCATACAATACTCTCTACCTAAAGGAGTTCCATGTCACTAGGCCTAAATGAAGGTACAATAGTACAAAACACTCTGATGAAAGGATTATTAGTTTTGTTGACCAAATGAAATGCAGAAGGGTCCAGCTCAATAGCCATAGTTGGTACCATACACTGAACCATAGCCCCCTGATTGACCTGGAACACCTGGATTTGTAGGGGCAGATGAATACATAGAAGTAGGAGGAGCTCCATAGGAGTTGTAGCCTTGGTCAGCTGGTTGAGCTGTCTGTGCCTGAGGCGCCCCTGCATCTGCCATGAAATTCTAGGACACACAAATGAAGAATAAACAAATGCATTTCAAGATAGGATATGAGAAGCACGGATATTGGCTAAACAAAAAGTCAAATGGAAAAAGAACAGACGACATTTTGCGCCCCCTCACCAGAAACTCATATGCATATGCACATACCAGAGAAAAAAAAGAGCTTAAATCTTATGACAAGTGAAGCAAGAACTTTACCTGTACCAATTGTTGAGCTGTTTGGACTTGAGAAGCAGTTCCACTGATCTCAACAGTCATCTCCCCAGGAACTCCCCTTGTTTCCTGTATGGTAACAGTAGCACCACTAACCCGCCGGATGTAGCTTATGCTCGCACCATTTGTTCCAATAACAGCATCAGCATAGGACAATGGGATCTGCATATGCTGTGTAATCTGCAAAATTATGCCCTCAGAACAAGCAAAAACTCACACATGAATATCTTTCTTTTTCTCATTTTGTTTACTAGCACTTCATCGTGACCATATTAGGTTTGCTTAGGATGTCTTGCATAAAATTTGCCAATATTTTTGCAATCTAAAAATATTTCTGAAGGGAAATCCTTAATTCTCAGTTAAGTATCCAATTTAATAAAGTATCAGTGTAAGGCCAAGGATATATGCTATTTGTGCATAATGCAGTGATTCAGATTGGCACCAACCGGAAACAACAATGCCATTACAAGCCCTAACATCTCTAAAAATGCTATAACCATGATATATCAGGAAATCAAGTTTGTTTAACCAACTAAAAAATCGACGAAAACAATGATTTAAGATTGGAAGCAGCACGTCATTAAATGAGTGAAAATTCTTGGAAGCGACACAAGTTACAAAATGAGTCCTAAAATATATTCTCCCTGTATCACATCATAGTAACACCTATTACTATTTCGGAAGTCAAAAATTTTCTTCAACTACAACTTTCTCAAAAAAAAAATCAAATTTTTTTACCTATAGAATATTGTGATTTATAAGTACATTAACAAAATCTCCAATCAAGCAAATTTTCTTTTTACAAAATTAACAAATGTATGTCCAAAGTCACACAGAAAATTAGATATGTTGGTCCTCTTACTCCAAAAAACCTGGCAGGGAGCACTTCTCAAGTAAACCTAGGAGTTTCCCGACTAGCCATGGTTAACAGAACTGCCTGGCAATAAAATTCTACAAAAGCTACCCTACCATTTATGCATTTCTTGCTTAGCTAAATAACCTGCACCATAGTGCATCCAGATTGCATCAAGGCATCACCCACTACAATTTGATACCTGTTACTGACGTGCATATAGGGTGTGTAGCAATTTTCCCTTTTTTGGTAATTCCCACCTGTCTTTTAGGGAACGACTGCCAGCCTTTTGGTTTCTTTCAACAGAATGGTGGAAAAGATGGGCATGTAGAGTTGAAGCTGTAGTTAATTTCAAAACTAATGAACTGTTCTCCTCATGTAAAATTAACACAGTGCATTAACACAAAATCCCACCCATTTCTCTTTAAATACTGACTCAGTGTGCTTAGAGTAACAGAACATACCTGAGTAATTAGAGACGGTGCGGTTGTGCTGTTGGATGATGAATGCATTGACATTGGAGCTTCTCTTCCATATGCAGAAATTCCCTGATGAGGTTGTTTTTCCAGTGGAGGTGGCATGTCAACTGGAGCATAATAACTATCATGTTGCCTCGATGGTGGCATGTCAGCTGGAGGGTAATAACTATCATGTTGCCTTGATGGTGGTGGCATGAAATGATGATTAGATCCATATCCCGGACCTCCAGCAGCGCTTGGGGGGAAAGCTTGGGGAGGAGGACCCCAAGACTGTGGAGGTGGCATGTGTTCCACTGGTGGATTTGGCATTTGCATCTATACAATAAATAAGTTCATTATCCATCAAAAGATGCTAAGATACAGTCCTAAAAATTTCTAATTGAAATGAGGCTTACTTGCATCTCAAATACTGGGATTATGCTGCGATCAACCAAAAATTTCCTCAAGTGATTAGCAATTAACTCAACTGCCTTGTGTACACTTGCAGGCTCCCCTACTACTTCAACTATCCTATCATCTTGAAGTGCAAAAACAGGAAGATCCTCTGCAATGATATGTAGCATCACAAGAAGGAAGTAAGACCACATGAACTAGTGATTAAGGTGCAGTTAAAAACACAAAATTGAACAAAACAGTCCCAAAGAATAGTTCATGATGAACGTAGAGAGGCTATAGTACCAATTAAGGACCTCGCAATCTCCAAATCCAACCGAACAATTTAACCACAGGAGTTACCGTACCTAACCCTCTATTAAGTTAGACATACGAAAGTATACACAACCGGAATATGACTTTCCACATTCTAGTTTATTTTATGTTTTAGCTTTCCACTAATCTGTTATTTCATGTTTTTTTACCTGGACTCCAATAAGAGAAAAGTTTTAGTTTAATCTCAGGTTTAAGATTTCCAAAGAAGGATGAGACCAGATTCAATTGGAAAAAGTTCAAGTTTTGAAAAAACGTCTAAGCTAGGCGAATTTTAATTCAGTGTGCTCAAGCCTACGCATACAAACAGTACACATACCTAGAGTACAAAAAGATTAGATGCCTCCTTGAGCTAGGAGGATCACCACGTGCTCTTGAGCCAAAGTGTGGAACAACGTAGTCCTACACGCAACGAGATGTAAGAGGTCCTGACTATAAATCCAATATTAGACCAAAATGACCAGAGAGCAAAAGCACATCCTTGGCATCAAATTCATTCAGTGAGGCTTCACTAATGTTTTCATACTTAATGTTTGCTTTCACTCGTTCATTCAGGTATATTTTGATAAATAAGAACAAAACCCTCCATCCTATTTTATGTGATACTCTTTTCTTTTAGTCAGTCCCAAAAAGAATGACACTTCTTTGGAAACAATTTTTATCACAGAATCCCCATTTTACCCTTAATGACATGATTTTATAGCCACAAATATCTCATGGCATGTTTGAAACCACAAGTTTCAGAAGTATGTTTTTCTTTTGTAAATTCCATAACCACCAAGCCCCTTCACGTAAAATGGAGGGAGGGAATAATTGAAATATTTTAAGAAAATGCATTTTATTCGGCGACTCTTACATCTTCTCAACGCTATTTGATGATCTGCATTTGGATCCCATCGACCCTCTCAAACTAACTCTTCTTTGATAAGACACTTACCGTGTCATCAACTCCATAAGCTTTTCCAAGCAAAATACTCTTTCCTGGAAGGATTACATCCCCTGTATTAGAATTACAACCCTGTAGCTCATTTGCAACTTCTCATAAAGAGGTACTACACACATGGAGACCATAAAAAGTCTAGTTTAGACATATTGTGCTTGTTAAACTTTATGATCTTAATTTATCGCTTAGTTAAGATAACTCATTATTTTCCTTTTCCCCCATCTTTTTATTAGATTTCTATGTCAATGTGAGTGAGCCGGGACCTAGAGAGTCTAGTTTTAGTTAACCCCTACTATGCATTAAAAGAACATTATTTAGTATTTAAATGAAATGGGCCTGAATAAAGATAAATGGGTATAAAAGATTTATATGTTAACCCCAACTAGTTTAGATCGAGGCTCAATTAGTAGTACTAAATTTTAATTTTGACCTAGAAAATTTCCTGAACTTCTGCTCTTGGTTTGCTACTTACTACAAGATTTACAGCATCTGGATTACATTGTACAATGACAGCATGTATCTGGAACATGTTTATCTCCGTTTTGGACTCAGCTAGGTTATGCCAGGGAGTGTCAAGGATGCATCTGGAGCACTTGAAAAGTTGGCATCATCATCACAAAAACCTGGAGGATGATACCTACTTGCATATTTTGGTGTGTTTGAGCCGAAAGAAACAGATGTTTTGATGAAATATCAACTCCAAATCAGTCCCTGAAAGCTAAATTCTTAAGTTTATACAGCTAGAGCATCTTATTCCCTGTAAACTCTCCTGACACCTTTTCGGATTTTGGTAACTCCCTATCCCTAGCATAGGCCTCGCTGTATGGAGTAACAAAATCTCTTTTTCACCTAGTATCTTTTGTAATAGCTACACGATTTGCATCGTTTGATGCTATTAATGACGATGTTTACTTCATCAAAAAAGATTTACCACATCTGGATACCACAATTATATTTACATGAGAACAAATTTTATAAACCTGATTCAATTCATACAAAACAAACTACGACGTATTAAACGTGCTATTATTACTAGAATGAAAAGGATAAGATCCGATACAAATTCATTAAAAGGCATTTGGTCAAAATTCTTCTATTACCCTTTAGATCTCTTCTTTAGTTGTTGGAAAGACTTAAGGCTTCAAACTCTTGCTATTATTCTTTTGAGTAAATACTTCAAACTCTTATTATTTTTATTCTTACATGATTACCACTTAAATTCCTTATTCTACTATACTAAAGTAACTTCCTCTCCACAAAGAAACACAATCACCATGCATGGTTTTCAAGGAAACATTGCAGGGAATACTAGCCAAGGCTCAGATGATCTATTGAAATGACTAAATCAATACAAGACCCTGAAACGTTGATGTTAATTATTCTCAGTTGAAACTTTGCCGCATTAAAAGCTAACCTTTTTCCTGAACAAGAAACTCAAGAAAATCGCCCCCTCCTTGACACTTTAAAACAAACTAGAAGGCACTAGTAATTTCATGCATTTATTCAAATAGAGCCAAGGGTACAAACCAAGACCACATAGATAAGAGAGTTGATTGCACAAGGGGTATCAGAGTTCAAGAACAAAAGAACTCAAAGGCAAAATGGATGTCCCTAAAACACGGACGAGAATGCTAAAATCTTGTTGGTTGAATAACAGAGATATCTAAAAGCAAAGAAAAGAACCTGTTCCAAGAACTCTAACAATACACTGGGATGCTTCTTGAATGGTCTTGACAGTTGTCCCTTGTTTTCCAATAAGACTTCCAGCCTGTGCTGCTTGCACCAGCAGCTTTGTCGAGACCTTTCCAGGTATACCTGGAGGAGGATGAGAAGAATCACTCTCTAGCCCATCAACAACACGTTTATGAACCCTCAGAAGACCATCTATAGCAGGTGGAAGAGAGGCATCGGGATCCTCCTTGGCAGATACCATTACCTATCCGCATAGCAGCAATTCATTACAATAAATTATAACTTACTGTACTTAACAAAAAAGATGTTATAACTTAACTGCAGCGATACAAGTTTCAAATCATGAACTAGAAGAATGTGTACTCTCTTCCATTAGCAAAATATATACATCTACATAAAGTGTTTTGTCTTTCATTAGTACAGACTAAAATACCATAGCGAGAGAGTGTTCGCTTTCATTAGTATGAACCATACTCCAAGAATTGTGTTATTGTAAAAGACGAATATTTTAGAATTCTGGTTAACAAAATACTCCTGTGCCAAATCATCTGCCTTATACGTTGGGTTGTTCCAGATTGTCTCCCTCTTCCAATAATAGAAACCTTTTCCCTACTATTCTAGACACCTGTGATTACTATTACAAAAATGCACTTCAATCTTATTCTAAACATTGAAATTACCAAATAGTCAATGTCGTCTCTACTTTTGGACCTCTAAATTTTAAAATAATACAGCTGTAATTCTTATTAAAAAAATGAATATTCATATTATTTTAAACGTTGAAAGTTATCAAAAGTTAACGTTGTCTCTACGTTTAGACCCGCTTTAATTTAAAGAATAGTGAGGCTTCAACTCTTAAATGAAATTCATGTCCCAACTAAAAGCTATGCCAAAACTTGGACGGAGAGAGTAATTACAAAGCTCGTGCCCGAATATTGTGGTTCGCCTTCTTACATAGTAAGGAATTCTCTTTACTCAAATTAAATATATACCATCTCATTCAAACTTTTTACCATATGTTCCATTTCTTAACAATTCAAATTAGAACGTCAAGGTTACTGTTAGTGTTAGAGATAGAGTGTTGAGAGAGTAATGTTATGCTAGATATCGTCCCCCATTGGCAAATATCTTATGTGCCTGGTGTTTAAATTTTAAACACCTATTGCTTTGCCTTGATCAAATCATCAAGCAATCTATATATCCTAACCGAAATGTAGCAATCAATATATCACCTCTATCGAATTCTTAAAGGGTATCAAATTCGCATTCTCACATGGTATCAAAGTCTCTATGATCATTGTAGAAGTTCAAGGAACTTCCACCTAATAATGAAGGGCCACACACTGCCTGCCTGCTATAAATTTATCCCTTCATTCTTTCCGGTGAACGCTCCAACGGCACTTTTGCTGACTTTCTTGAACAGACATTATAAGCTTCTTGTTTCACTTTCCATCAATTACCAGATGTCCGCATTTCTCTTAAACCCAATAGCAGTCACCCAACTCTTATAAAAGCGCAGCAGTTTTAAAAACTTTGACCAACTACACAAGCAGTTTTAATGAGGAAATATTAGTTAAGACAGGTCCATATCGACCAACAGTTAATTTCACCCGATAAGTATACCTAGACAACCACAAGAAAGGAAGAGATGAGATGGGAAGAGAGACAAATAACAGCAAGAGGTCACGATCGAACAACTCAAATCCTTGATGCTTAGGACTTCCCAGCACCCTTTGACCCAGTTCTATATCTGTTTTAAAAGTGTGTGTATATATCAACAAAAAATTGTTTTGGGGGGGGGGGGTTATACTAAGGTTTTTATAGGTAGAAAAGGACAAAACATGGATTAGTAAGCAACGAAACAAAAAGTAATAGAAGAAAACAGGGTGGAGTTTGATAAGTGTCTTGTCTACAGGAATGTGTATATACACAGTAGAAAAGCTGGGACTTACTGCTCTCTCAGAAGTCCCTGGAGGACCATCGAGAATCTTGATACGAGCTTTTGATTCTTCAACTGTTTTTTTGATGTATTCTCCTTTGCGTCCAATAATACTACCTACTTTTTGTGAAGGGACCAGCATGCGGAATACACTTTCCCCTGGCCACCCTGGCCACCTTTCGCCACCACCGGCAGTAGCAGCAACATCTTCCTGTTGTAGTTCTTTTTCCTGTTCCTGCTCCTGCTCCTGCTCCTGTTCCTCTTCTTGTTCTTGTTCTTGTTTTGGTTCCTGCTCCTGCTCCTGCTCCTGTTCTTGCTTCACCTCAACGACTGAAGGTTCTTCTTTCACCTCAAGGAGTGAGTTCTCTGGTACTCCCTCATTCTCGTGTTGATTAAGGCTTTGATCTAGTTCCTCCGCATTCTCTTCTTTGATAAAATTAAGTTCCTCCATATCTCTTTACTGTGAAATAGAGATAATTTTGTCAAGGGGCGTGGGCACAGGTATATAAACACAAATATCACTTTAAAAATTACATTAGATAAACAATCTTTTTCCTTGATAAGTTCATTACTTAACGGTTTTAGTTAGCAACCATTGCTACCCAAAGAAGCCCAGAAAGCTAAAAACTAGGAATTCATTTTAAATAGCAATAACTAAACTATGATTCATTTCAAAACTATAAGAGAATGTATTGGGGAAAGTGGTTCCTCTTCCAGAAAGCTTTATGCTTCACAGGGTGAGAGCAAATAAGGATCGTCAAGAAAAAAGTTCCTCATGATACTTGGAGTGAGACATTCTTGTCACAGAAGCAAATCAAGTTCCTTACATGCCCCATGTTTAACATGACAATCGTTAGAACTATTTGGCACATTAGCAGAGAACACGACAAAAGATCAGATCTAGAAAGAGGAGCTATGGAGTTACAACCAAGTCTATTTTGAACTGCACATCATTCATTAACAATTGGTCTTTCAAGTATATATAATTCACACTCCATGATCAGAGAATCAATGCATGTCCCTTTCTTGTCTGCCAGAAAATGAAGCCCATTTTTTCACAGTTTATAGCATACTACTAAAGCAAGTATTACATGGGATCCAGTTGCTCACTTCCAATGAAAATTATTTTCTTTTATAGACCAAGCTTTAAATAATGAAGAAGCAACCAGTGACCCCACTTGTTCCCCCACTTAAAATTCAAAAACAAGACATGTTTCACTCAAAACAGTTGGCTCTAGGCACTGTTGACAAATGCATCTATCAATATTTTTATTTTTTATTTTTGATCAGTATCTGCACATACATCTTAAGACTATATAGCTTGGCATAGACATATTGCAAGCTACAATTTTCTTTGATGAACTACAACACAAAAGGTAAAAAAGCATTGCATATCAGATCAGGACCACAGCTACCATATCAGCTCTATAAAAGCTCTCTTCTTTTGTACTTCTCCTCATCTATAACTCTTAAACATTATCAGTCTGACGTAATCTTATGCAAAAACTTACTAGTCTAACCTAATATGAAGAATGAAAAGATTAGTGTTACACAAACTTGCTTTATTTACCAGAAAATTTATATTAACAAACCTAGATGCTGATTCTTTCAAAAATCCATAGCTCATATCATCAGAAACAAAGTCAGTCCAGTAAAAAAATCTGATTCAAGTAGTTTTTTCCACCCAAACATGTCCTGAATGAAAATCTACCACTGTCAAAGATCCTTTTTTATTTTATAAATAAGGTCTCACATATCACTTCTTCTTGATTAGTTATGAGTTATGACTAAGGGGATAGTTACTAATCAGTGTTACTCTCATGACTCTTACCTGGTTTAATTTTAGCATATAACCCATAAACCAAATTGACCTCGAAAGTTAAACTGTAATGAAATCCCACCATGAATCTAGCATGAAGAGATGGGCACCTTGACCCTGCTCAAAGGAGATTAACTAATCATTCTTTCTCTTTACTGCATTCTAGGGTCCGTTTACCAAAGAACTCAAACAACCATACAGACTTGGAGCTAAAAGTACAGGAAAACCCCATCAGGAAACTAGTACAAAAAGACAAGGCACCATAACCCAGTTTTCGCAATACCAAAAATCAAACTGAGCAAAAATGACAATTAGAAAACCATTTTTCACAATGCAATAGTAATTAAAATAAGATAACATTTCAACATTAACACAAAAAACACAGTCAAGGAGACGAAAGAAGTGAGCTCATGAAGAAATTACCAAAACTAAACCGAGCAAAAGTGAGAATTAGAACACTAAAAGCATAAAGCAGACACTAAATCAAAAAGAGAATTATAATCACTGCATAAAATTCCAATATAAAAAAAACTTAAAACTTTAACAAATTCCTCATGAAGTCCCCCCAAGCAGTTCAACAATTACGAAAATCATAACGGAGAATTAGAACATAAACACGGAATGGAAGAGCAATTAAAGAAAGAGATAGAGCAAAAATGTCTCAAGAAAATAGTGACCCATCAAAAATTAAGCAACAATCTCTAGAATTGACATGCAACGAATAACTGTAAGAATTGGAGCTAAAAATCAACATACCCCCAAACCCTAGAAACCTAATTGTGAGTATGTATACATATATATCAGTGTGATGCAGAGTTCCATAAATTTACTTTATTACTTACATGGGTTTCAGTGAGACAGTACTTAAGAGAGACGACAACACCTGAACAAGGAGTTGATTTGTTGAAGAATAGAAGACTGCTGTTTGGCTTCGACCAAATTTAGGTTTTGGGTGGGTTTTTTTTTTTTTTTCCTCTGGGTTTTTGGATAGGTTTATTGTCGTGTTTATGTATTTTGGGTAGCTATTTTTTTATTATATATCTTTTGTTTGTTTATTTTGTTCTTCAATAGTAGGAGGAGAATAAATACTCGTTGGTTTTGCCATTTTTTTTTTGTTATCTTCTCCCCAATTCAATAACTGGACTTCCCCGTATGAAAAATAATCTCAGTATAAATTTAACATAGTTAATATTGTAACATTTGGTTTACAACATTATTATTTCTTTTACTAATATAATCTGCTGTGTTTGATTTTGGCAGAAAAATATTCGCAAGTGATACAATATTTAATTTTGATATTAAACTCTTTGTCACGACTAACTATGATAACTAATGTAAAAATTAATATATTATTTTAGGTAAGATAGAGCAATACTTGTATTATAATATTTGAATAAAAATAATTTTGAGTTGTAATCATTGCATAACAAGATCTGCGTTGTTCAACATTGCTATGCACATAAGAATTCATCCATAACCAATTTGTAAACCAAAAAGTGTAAACATTCAAGTTTTGTAAGATCACAGAACAAAAAGTGTAACACTCAACAATAGTTTTTTCTTTTCTTTTAAACTAATGTCACCGTTTTGGTGAGTGGTTTGACATAGACATCAACCTGTAAATACATGTAGGATTTGGACAACTATGTCCACCTCCTGGAATACAAAGACAGAAACCATCTACAAATGAGTTGCTCATGCTGCTACAAGGATCTCTATTTAATCATAACTAGTTATTCTTCTCTTTTTCAACAACAACATACCCAGTATAATCCCACATAGTGGGGTGTGGGGAGGATAGTGTGTACGCATATGTTATAGAGAGACTATTCTTCTCTGTTTCATGGAGAGAAATAGAAAACTACAGAGCTACTGAAGAAATGCTAGTCTTTCTAATCCTTCGTCTAATAAATTTGTTGTTTCAAGTCAAGAGAATGCTCTGGATATACTCCACAAACCAATAAATACAGAAACCATAATCCCAAAGACATATGGCTTTCCAGCAGCACCTGACGATACGGACCTGTGCAAGATGGCACCAATCAGAATTACTATCAACAAAGAAATTCATACAAAAATAGTACTGATCGTTATCACGTCAAATAAACTTTAGCAGCTCTAATATAAATCTAGCCGTCATGATTAAAGACATTACTTTAGGAATCAATATCTAGTAAAACACTTCTGAATCATGTTGATAATTTAGAAGAAGCAAAAAAGGGAACACATTTGGTGTAAACATGGATTAGTTACTTTCATGTGCAGTTAAACATTATGCTAAAGGGAGGAATTGACAGACATGTACAATATACTTTGGAAACAGCATTGAGTGGCACTGATGTGAACCAGGAAAAAATGAAGGATGAAGGAAGCAGCAATGTACATACTGAGTAAAACTATTGGGAGGACAGAAATTTTTATTAAAACCGGTAAGCTTAAGCATCTGGCCTGAGTGATGATATTTACCTTGCCACTGTTGACTTAGATGTGTTGAGCCCAAATCCAAAAGGAAACAGTGGATCATAGTGGGGGTCACCGACGTTCATTGGAAGTTGATCTACAGTTTTGAACCATGTTCTTGGAAGTTTTCCAGTAAATCCATAGTCCCCAAAAAGAAGATCAGTGATACCTTGTCCTTCACTACCAGGTAACCAGGCTGCTACAAGTGCATCAATTGAAGGTAGATATGGTTCAATCACGAGCGGTCGACCAGATATGATGATTACAACACACTTCACGGACGGGCAAACATGGTTAATGACATCAGGCCCAGGATCTGCTATTGTGAGAGTAGGACTGTCTCCTGCCGTCTCAGCATAAGGATGCTCGCCAACAACCACAATAGCATAGTCAAAGCCAACAGAACTAGCATACTTGCTGTCGGGATTCTCAACATAGGTGACTTCTGTTCCTGGATCTACTGCAGACTTTATTGCACCAAGGATGGTAGTCCCTGTAAATGAAGTTAATTCTGTTCAGCCATCTCTCAACACTAGTCGACTGACAATAGCAAATGGGTATTTGGCATTACCGACATTACTTAGTCTGCTGCAGTTTCCAATAACCACCAAACTTTAGAATCTATAACATCTTTCCAAATGATTTTTTGCACAATACAATTAAACTATGAGAGCAACTTCTATACTCAGTCTGCTTGGTTTTTTCCTTGTCATGTTAGGGGTGGGAGTGGGGAGCTTATTCAAGAAATTATAAGGTCAAATATTTTTTTTGAATTTTCTATTCACAGGAAGTCATTAAATGTATTATTAGTGGTCTTATGAAATGCATCAGAAGATATAGAATGACAATACCTCCTGTATCGTCATTACCACTAAACCCCTGCCACGCAATAGTCCATCCACCACATTGAAAACCTAAGTTATCAGCGTGGCTACCAGCGACCAAAATTTTAGATGCTTTCTTAGGAAGAGGTAGCAATGGGTCATTAGAAGTTTTCCCATTCTTCAGCAGTACGAGAGATTTCCGCACAGCTTCCCTTGCTAAGTTCCTGTGTTCCTGATCGCAAACCAGGGGTTATTACAACCACAAGAGCTGAATTTCACAATTCAAACATTTAAAAGGTATACCTCAAACTACGGACACATGCACTGAGTAAATGAGGCCTGAAATGTAAAGTATCACGTGTTAGTGACCTACCTGGCTCCCCACCTCTTTGATGAGGCTGAAATCAGTGTAGGGGTTCTCAAAAAGTCCCATGATAAATTTAACAAACAAAATCCTCTCCACTGCATCATCAATACGAGCCATTGGGATAAAATTGTTCTTGACAAGGTAAGTGAGATCACTGATAAACTCGGTGAAATTATATGGGACCATAACCTGCAAATGACCAATTTGAAAATATTCCTGATTTCGATTGAACCCTTAAAATTTCTCAAACACAATGCAGCTGAATATTAATTTGCTCCAGCTCTCGAAGTACTAATAGCAGTTTTCAGAATTTAGCTGAATGTTTGACACTAAAAAGATCTTACCATGTCTATTCCAGCTAGAATGCTACTCTCAACTGAATAAGTGTAGTTGGCATGAGGTGGAGAGGTAATCCTGTCAATACCTTGCCAATCTGAAATGACAAAACCCTGGTAGATTATCAACACCAATCAGTAATATCACCTTCAAATGGCGCAACTATAAGTGATACAACATAGTAGGCATGAGCAAACACATTAAATATCAAAACTATATTTTGGAGGATGTTAGTTCCACATTTCTGTACTTCCAGTGTGAAAATAACTAGCCGCCTCCATTCCTTATTTTTCAGACGAAGGGTCTGCAAGCTTCCGAATTGACCACTGAGGTTTATTTAATTTCATGTCATTTTTAGAACATTACCTTGAACTTGAGTGTGCCCTTGAGAAAACCAGTAACTAGTTCATGGTTTGCATGCATCTTTTGGCCATTCCAGCTAGAATAAGAAGCCATTACTGTAGCAACACCTTTGATAATTGAATCGTCGTAGGCAGGCATGTGGATACTTAGTAACTCATGCATGTTAGTCACGGTGTTATTCTCATTAATACCCTTAGTTGTGCCCCCATCGCCAACAAAGTGCTTTGCACAAGCAGCCACCTTATTCCTGAAAATCAGGAGAGTTGGTGGATTATTACTCGAGGGCAATCCTTTCACAGGCAGATTAATTTATAGAAACCTAGAATTTAATTACCCAAGAACCAATACCAAAATGTAAGTATCTTAACTGATTCATAAAAGGCTCGTCAAATAATTGAGAATAACTACAAAAATAGGCTTACAAAAATGGAAAACAACACTAGTACAAAGCATCTCATATTGGACCTCATTGCACACTAGTGAGAACAAGCAAACCAAATAGCAGTCAAGGTTCCCATTAACTTAGGTTGGACAATTCTTTGCAGAATGATGAGGAAATTGACCGTATATATAAGTTCTAACTTTCAAAGAGCAGCATATAAAACAATACGTATGGCATTGCCTTCAAAGTTTCCATACTTTCCAGCAACATAAGGTATGCCCTTCCTCGATCCATAAGGAATTTCGCCTTGTAATCCAGTTATAATATCTGTCATTTCTTGAACAATCTTGGGATCTTCACTATAACTTTCATAACAGCGGCCCCACCTAGGATCTCTGCAAACCTGCCCACAGAGGTTTAAAGAAAAACTTGAAAGTTTACAATATGAAGTAAAAAGAATGACACTAATTGTGACAAGATAAATTAGAAATCTGATGGTATCACCTACAGCGATGCAAGGAGCAAATGCGTAAGGAATCCCTGTAGCTCTGACTTCAAGAGCAGTAGCGGCACCAATCCTTCGCATGAGTTCAGGGTCCCTGAAGAATAGATATTCGGCAGAATGTTCAGATAAGACCAACATTTTCAGAAAGCAAAAGGATAAGGCCAACATCATGTCACCTTGAACTGGGCAACATTTCCAAAAATGCAAAAATGATCTTAGATGATATCAGAAAATCGTTTGAACATATAATTCATTCATAGTTCCAAGATACAACTTACATATGAGACACAGTTACTGGGCTTAAGTTATATGAATTGACATATATCTTGAAAAGTGATGTCATTTAGCAGAACTGTCTATTAACGGCCAATAAATGGCTGATCCCAATGTTATTTTCCCAAATGAAATTATTAAACTTTTTCAAGAAAAGAAAAATGAAGCTTGAAATTATAACTTTGATCTGTCAACACTCAACAAAGAATGTTGTACTTTAAGAAAACATACATGTAAAATTTCATTACCTAGCAGCTCCAAGCCCAACATTATGTGGAAATATGGTGGCATTGAAAACATTGTTGTGTCCATGAATGGCATCAATCCCATATATCATTGGAATCCCAAGGCGAGTTGACATAGAACCATTTTGGTAGTCATTCACCATATTAACCCAATCTGCAGCAGTAGCTTTCGGAAGTGGCTCACTTCCCCCACCACTTAATACACTCCCTAAATTAGAATAACCGAACAAAAACTTCAATTTTCTGTATGTCGTGCCCACATGATATGTTAAGCAGAAGTGGGAGAGCCTTTGATTGGGATTTGACACCCAACATCTAAAATTTTAAACACAGGTAAATATAATCCATCTTTCATCTAAAAAAAGGTAAATATAATCCATCTTTAATCTAAAAAAAGGTAAATATAATCCAGTCTATTTCCTAGTTTATTTTGACAATGGGTTATTTAGAAGATGTTAGTAATTACTTGGTTCCTAAAAGATATTCCTGGATTTCATGCTTTGTTGTTAATTACTGCTTCATAACAACTATCATATCAGAATCTGAATATAAGTAAACAATTGTAAGATAAATGTTGTTTGCAGTTGATTTGCACATATAATCATTTCTCCGATCACTGGTTTTGCACTCAATAATCATTTCTTCCAGTTCCATAGTTTCATTTTTTCAAAAGGTCCTAATCAATAATCAATTAAAGCCAAGACTGATGTATAACAAAAAGATGTTGAAAACAGGCTTCCAAACTCCATCGACAGCCTTTAGCTCAAATTTCAATGAAGAAACTGAATCAGTGAAAACTGAAAAGGATCTAACTTTAGCTCAATTTCCCTTATTGCTCTATTCATTTCAGCTCTTTCGCGTACTATTTCTACTTAATTCTTATTCCATCAATTTTGCAGTTCCTGATCTTGTAGTTGAATTGTCAAAAAATGCTGGAGTAACCATGTATACTCACAACTATTAAGTTGGAATTATCAAATCTCCGACTATTAAACTGAATCTCAAAGAAATAACCGCTAGTAACTTATCATCATCAAGAGATGCAAAGAAAAGCAAAAAACTAGAAAAATATGTAAAGTATACAGCTATATGGATGTGAAATGTTCCTTATTCAAAATACGGATGTGTATTTCACAGGGATTAAACTCAAATTCTCATAAGAATCTACTTCAATCTGACATTATCAATTCAAATATATAAGAAAAGTAACGCACAGCAACTACAAAGAAAAAAAATGCAAATGATACTACTACTACTACTATATACTTCAAACTCTCAACAATCTTGGACAATATTTAGAATCTCCAAAACTAACAGTACAAACCGGCTATACAACAAAAATTAGATGCAAAAGAAACAAATATATAGCAGCAACAATCTTCAATTTATGTGATACATTTTTCTTTCTAGTCTGCTCCAAAAAGAATGACACACTTCTAAATTTGGATACAATTAACTTTGCACTTCCTATTTTACCCTTAACGAGATTTATAGCGACGCAAATGTTATGACATGTTTAAGGAACAAGTTTCAAAAGTTATATAACGGCACAAATATTATGTCATGTTTAAAAGCACAAGATTCAAAAGATTTAAACTTTGTGTCAGTTTAAACTAAACTAAGTCAGATAAATTGGAATGGAGGGAGTAATACTAAAGAGAATTGAAAAGTTACCAATATAGTAATCTTTCATGACTTGGATTGTAGCAGTAGACCTATCAATCTGAGTCATCTGGCCAATCTTTTCTGCAAGGGTCATTCTACCAAGAAGATCTTTAACTCTAACCTCAACTGGTTGTTTTGGGTCCTTGTACTTCATGTGCTTTTTAGCCATTGCAATCTTGCTACAACATAGCAGCAGAGTCACAACCCACAAAATCCAGCTTTTCTTACCCATTTTTAACCTCCTCACCACTGTAATAACATACAGAGGAATGTCGTCTTTTTAAGATTAAAGCTGGGATTTTGATTGAATACCCAGAAAATGGCAAGGTAAAGGGTGCAAGAAAATGCAGAATTTGAAGGTTGGAGTGGAAAGTATAGGTGGGGAAGTAGCAGATGTAGTGCTTATTTTGTGGAACAGGTGGGTCTGGTAAGTAAGATGAAACTTAGTAGGCGTTTGAACATAAAAATTGTAAAATTCAAAAAAATGGTGATTGTTTTTTTTTTTTTTTTTGAAATTAGAGTGGTGTTTGGACATAAATTTCAGTTTGAGTTGTTTTTGAAGTTTTGTGAGTGATTTGAGTGAAAATTTTGAAAAATAGTTTTTTGCCGTTTTTAAATTTTCAAAATTGATGTTCAAGTAGAAATTAGAAATTTGATAAACAAACTGATTTTGAAAAAAAATGAAATTTATTTGGAAAAATCTTCGTCAAATTTTATGTCCAAACGGGCACTTACATATTCTTTGAGAAGTTACGCAGTTATATACTCCACTCTTGCACTTCGCACGTTTAATTCTCATTTGTTATTAGCTGAAATTAATTATGTGAAAATTTTAATACATCAATTATTTAAGGGATACGTTAATTTGTAATGAAAGAAATGTTATATTGTGATGCAAGATGTGTGTCTGAATAAATTATTTTGTCTTAAAATTATTCAATTCCTACATTCCTAATGCTATATAATTATTTTAAATTTTATTTTGCGTAGAAAATAATAAATTATCATATAACTTAATGTTGAGTATTAGTATTTCAATGGAATGGACCAAGTGGCCCCTAATGTTGTTCTTTAGCTCTTGTATTTCATTTTTTGGTTAAATCTCATATTTCTTTTCTAAATAAAGATGTGAGGTTTTCGAGAAAGTTTCGTGTGGGAACTAGAACCTTTGTACGGACTAGCTTGTGGCAGCTCATTGAGATTTGAACCAAATGCATGTTCACTTTAATTAATTTTTTGCTATAATATTTGACTTTTTAAAATATTAAGAAGGTATTAATACTTTTTTTTCAAAGAGTCTAAGAGTATTTATTATATTTTTAATAAATAAATTAATATTAATATGACAATTTCATTATTATTCAATGCTAAAATATTAACTCTATGAAAAACAACCAAGAAAATTAACTAAAGTTAATCGGAAATATACAAAGAAAAAAGTAACATAAGGTAGAACAAGACTATTAAAGTTACAAATAGTCACATGCCTCTAACATGAGGATTATTCAAAAGTCAAAATATTCATAATCCCAAAAGGGAAAGCAAAAACCAGGATACCATTATTGTTTCCCCCCAACATTTAATTGTTATTGCTTCACTTCCTTTGTTGTTTCTTTTTACAGGTGGCAATGACATTTGTATTTATATTTTGGGTTTTATTTTGAGTATTTTTTTTAAAATAATATAATGCATGTGTAAGTGTAAGAAAGTACTGCAGTTGTGGCGTAGAATTGAGTGTTATTATGGTAATAAATAGATCCAGTACTAAAATCATATGTGAATCAACCTACTAAAACAAGTACCTTGGATAGTTCTACTATACTAGTGTTACAACTCAAGCAATTAACGAATGATTTGACAAAATATTAATCTTATAAAAATATGATCTAATATATTTTATTATTTAATATTAATTATTATTTTATTATTTAATATAATGTAATGAAATATAACAAATTTTAGACAAAATCAAAGGATACACATTATATAGTAATCAAATAAATTATTTGTTTTTTCTTTATTCTTTATTATTATTAAATTAGCAAGTATTCAGTACTATACATTTATTTTTATGAATTTTTATTAACTTTACAATTTGTTAATATTTTGATGCTACTTCTCTATTAATATAATATAAATATATATATTTTCTTACTCTGAAAATATATTTATTTTTTATAACTTATATTACATTGTTAAAAAAAATTCAATTGTCTAATTTATCAATAAATTTTTTGAGTATTATATATTTATTTATTTATTATTTAATAATTAATTAAAAATATAAATATCATAAAAATATCTTTTACCCCTCTTTTTCGTACACTCTTTTCTATTGTAATATTTAATTAGTTTTCTCATTAATAATTTTTTATTAAATTTTAATTTGCAACAACAACAACTTCCCAGTGTAATCCCATCAAGTGGGGTCTGAGGAGGGTAGGATGTACGGAGCTTTATCCCTGCCCTGCAAGGATAGGGAGACTGTTTTCTATTGACCCTCGGCTAAAGAAGATGAAGGTAAATTTGAATTTTAATTTATCAAAATTATTAATATATAACCCTTTTATAATTTTTATAAAAGTCCCACCAACATTTATAGTAATTATTAATTTGTATATATTAATTTGTAAAAGTCCCACCAACATTTATAGTGTATATATATATATATATATATATCTTTTGGGTTCGGGTTGTACATGCATGTGTATGTTTTATTTCAGCTTTGTATCTACTATGACTTTACCTTCGCT
>ML271376.1:0-21951 GCA_005239495.1 Nicotiana undulata
CCCTCAGGACAGGATTTCAAGATATTACTTACCTCAAAACTAGCCCGGAATTATTTCGCAATGCACTTGCCTCTGGAATCAAACTCCGAAGGCTCCAACTCTACCAAGTTTAGATTTTTACCATCAATATATGCTTAAGGAACGAATTCCAATTAAAAAATATCGAATTTAACTCAAAATCCGAAACTGGTCAAAACCTGACCCACCGGACCGCGTCCCGAAACTCAGAAATTTTTACAGAAAAGTGTTCTTCATCTTCTCACGATTTCGTACATATAAAGAACACCAAAATCGGAGTTCGTTTGACCCCTCAAATTGACCCTTGAAGGTCTCATAATCTCATGCCCCAAAATCCTATTTTTCTACTATTTTTCATGAATTAAAGGCTGAGATTACGGCCTATAATCACCCATAAATGATTTTTAATGATTAGAACACTTACCTCTATGAAGAAAAAGGATTTCCCTCTTCAAAAATCTCCCCCAAAGCTCTTAGTCCGTACAAAAATGGTGGAAATAAGGTTTAAGTCGCGGAGGATTTTATTATTTAATGCCCATGTCAATACTCTTCGCGTTCGCGGTCAACGGACCGCGTTCGCGGTCAACGGACCGCGTTCGCGTTGACCAACCTCCTTTTCCCTTCGCGTTTGCGGTCAAAGCGCCGTGTTCGCACTGCCTTGCCCGGACGACCCTTCGCGTTCGCATCCCCAGGCCCGCGAACGCATAGACCAAATGGCCTGGGGGGCCCTCGAGTGAAATAACCCTACGCGAACGCACCAGTAGCCCCGCGTTCGCGATGCACTGGAAATTTCCTCTCCGTGTTCGCACCTGCCCAGTCGCGAACTCATAGACCAAAATACCCCATCTCCCATTTCCCCTATACGAACGCGGCCCTCTTCCGCGAACGCATAGGGTTAATTCCATGTGCAGAAACACTAGAAAACCAGTAGTGTTTTCAATTCCCAACGAGTCCGTTAACTAACCGAAATCAATCCCGAGCCCCTCGGGACCCCAACCAAATTTACCAACACATCCCATAACATCATTCAAACTTAGTTTCTCTCTCAAAACACCAAAACTAACATCAAAACCCCAAATTTACATCGGATTCAAGCCTAAGAACTTTGATATTTCTAAAATTCACCAATGATGCCGAAACTATCCAAATCAACTCCGATTGACCTGAAATTTTGCAGACAAGTCCAAAATGACATTACNACAAGCATGGTTAAAGACACAATTGTCCTTAAAGTCCCTAAAAGCTAGAGAATATGGATGACATTTTTGTAAACATCTATTTTTCTTAAAAATTATGCAATGCATTATAATTTTAATACACCACACCAAAATATAGATAAGAAATAATATTTGCATAGCTAATGCTTGCATTACTAATACACCTTTATTCCGCACTATTCTTATACACCCTACCAAACGACCTCTTAAGGATACTAGTATGAGTATGTATAGAATGTTCCAGAAAAGACTTAGACTTGAAAAGTCACAAGAAGGAGTTTTTGAAAGAAAAGATTTTTGGGAGTATCCTCTATTCTGAGAAGGGGTCATCGTCTAGGCCGAGGGTCCTGACCAAGGCGTTGACTTCTTGAAACTACTTGTGCCAAAGTAGGGAGCACACGAGCCGAGGGTCTCGTTGCTGAGAATTTACTTAGCCAGTCTAAGGTATGACATATGAGCGCTGAGAACCATGAAGCGAGTGGCACATCGTGGATTGGGCCTATTCGATCAGGTTGGGATCGAACTCGTGCCGATCACACAGTGACTACGACAGAAATAAGTCAGGATAGTTGGAACTCCCGAAGTATCCAGTGAAGTATTTTTTTATTAGAAAGAAAAAGAAAATAATTTCTTTTAGAATATTCATAAAGTGCTATTATGCAATTACTGAGTACAATGGATGGTACTGACGTTTTCTTTTGGGAACCTACGTTGGTCTGCGGTACAACGTAGGAACCGGTTTTGCAGGCGAGCAAGCTACGGGTTAGGACTTCCCTCTCTTCCAGTGCATTGGTGAGATCCGCTTTTGTTCGTGGAGTATTTCTTAGAGTCATCTTTATTTAGTTATTTCTTTGTTTACTTGGAGAACTAGCCAGGCAATCTTATGTCCTGAGCAGTGCGTCAGTTTATCACTAGAGACTTCATAAACATAGTCGTTGGGTTGAGATTCAGATATTTCTTATAATAACTTAGCAGTATTTCAGTGATTACTACGAGTAAAGTTTTGGAGTTGGTTTATTTTAGATATTTAAATTAATTAAAAGTATTTGGTTACAGTATTGCCTTGTGGCATATAAAGTTTGAAGTTATAATAGATTTGATAAGCGCAAATGGTTCGCTCGGTTATGTTTAGTGATCGGGTGCCGGTCCCGGCTTGTTTAGAAAATGGGTCGTGACAATAAAGCACAAGTTTCTTTCTTCTAACTTGTTTTTTGCCTTCCTTTTAGTATCCTCAAATCTCCTAACTTGTTGTGGCTAAAGTAGCAAATAGATATTGCCTCACCTGTTGTGGCTAAAGTAGAACCTAAATATGAAGCTGTTCAAGTATCTGATAACACACAATCTGATCAAAATCTCCCATCTGAGTTCCTTACTTTCACATCTCCACAAAAACTCCCTTTAGGATTCAGCAAAAACTTTGACTCTAACGAAATCATGCCTCCGGTTGGTAGTCTGTGTACTTTGTTTCACGATTTACTTAATCGTTACATGTCATATAATGTCAATGGTTCTTGTCCTGATGATGAATTTCTAGCACAAAAGTTGCTTCTTAAAGGTTGTGAGCCACTTCCTCCTCGTAGATGTCGTGCAGATGGTCAACAAGAATATGTTGAGCCTTATCCGATTCCTGAGAGTTGATGGAAAACACCTTCTGATTCCTCTGTAGTTTGGAGTGGCTATACTTGCAAAAACAACGATTGTTTAACCAATCGCGTTAGAAATCAGAGAGGCTTTGATGATTGTAACGATTGTTTCGATCTTAATGGAAGAGAGAAATCGCGTTGGACAGCGAAAAATGGTGCTGGTCTTGACTTCTCTATTGATGAAGTGTTAGCAGTAAAGAAACCAGGAACAATTAGAATTGGACTTGATATTGGAGGTGGTGTGGCTACATTTGCAATAAGAATGAGAGAAAGGAATATTACAATTGTGACCACTTCAATGAACCTAAACGGTCCTTTTAATAACTTTATAGCTTCAAGAGGGGTTATACCATTGTACATTAGTATTTCACAAATACTTCCATTTTCCGACGACACGTTGGATATAGTACACTCAATGCATGTAATGAGTAATTGGATATCAACTACACTTCTGCACTTCTTGTTGTTTGATATTTATAGGGTGCTTCTGCCTGGTAGTTTGTTTTGGCTTGACCATTTCTTCTGTGCTGGTGACAGTTGGAGCAAGTGTATGCGCCACTTAGAGAGTGTTGGTTTCAAACTTTCAATAAAGTTAAGTGGATTGTAGGGCGAAAGCTCGATAGAGGCCCCGAGCTAAACGAGATGTATCTTTCAGCATTGTTGGAGAAGCCATTGAAGAATTCTTGGTAACACTATTTAGTGTTCCTTTTTTATTTTCTAACTCGCTCGGAAATAGGAGAGAAGAAAGTTATATTCTCCTTAAAGGTCCTTTTGTTCTCTTGTACTCCAATGACATATGCAGACATCAATACATATATATAACAACTTGAGTTTGAATATATGATTCTTGTTAGTTAAAAAAGTTATATCTTGCTTTGACATCTCTTGAACAACAACAAACTCAGTGAGTTCCTACAAGTGGAGTATGGGGAGGGCGGCCTTACCCATACCCTAGAAGGGCAGATAGAGAGGTTGTCTCTTAGAGATCCTCGGCCGGAGATAGATCATACTAGACCTAAAGTTGCAGTCCTGATATATGCTTAACTACTCAATTCACTATTTTCACACCACACCACACAATTTATTAAATACAAGAAATTAGTAGTTACAAAAAATTAACACAAGTGTCAATCCATAATATTTTGCATGCACGCATACAGTTATTTGTAAGTAAAATCCATTCTTAATATGATTTCATTTCCAAGAATGGATTAATCGATAAAGACACATTTACAGAAGGGATAATTAAATATCTCTTATCTACATGAGCAAGAATGGAGCAGCACATGGATTTGCCTTTTGTTGTTAGTAGCAAAACTTCAGTTGCAAAGCCTGTCTACAACCTCTTGTATAAATAATCCCTCTTTGATTCAGACTTCATGGACTATATATATCGTTTCATTAATCAAGAAAAGCGGCGTAGCTAGCTGTTGCACATCTTCACAAAGCATTCCTCCTTTCGATTTCTTCATGTTGTTATACTTCAACTTCTAATTTGCACCAACAAAGTGGAAACCAGCAACTTCTTGTTTATTGAGTCATGACATTATATTCTGTAAATGATAGCTCAAAATAGATTGTATAGCAGTTGAAAAATAGGCAACTAATAAAAGCTTGTATTATTACAGATGAAATACAGCTTTATCTTGAAATTAACCAGATCTATAGCATTCATTATCTTGAAATAGTCCCAAATTATGAATTCAAATTCTATGCACTATGCACTAAAAGAGTAAAACTTACAAGATAGTTATAGGTAACTCTATTTAATAACATTGATTGGTAATATAGAATAAGCAGTTCAACACTATCAGTATATATAACTTAAATCTTAAAATCTTAGTAGGCGATTTCTTATTGCATTGAAATTAGTGGCTAAATTTTAAAGTTGATGAAATCCAATTAGTGGACATAGATTCTTTTCTTCTTCATTCATTCTTTCGATTTTTAGGACATAACTCCAGAAAAAATAGGGGAAACTTTACGCACTGCACTGTGTAATAACACTAACAATAAAAAAAATGAAAACAAAGTATATCACTTTCTTAAAACTAAGACAGGGGACATGATACTTGAAAATAACAAAAATAAAAAAAACTCATAAATCAACGAAAATTATCTAAACTGAGCTTAACGGTAGGAAATTTTCTAAATGTGCAACCAAACAGGGCATAATAAAACACTTACTACTTTTAAATCTTCCAAAAATAACGAAAATGATTATAACCGACCTGATCGAACAGTTCTCCTCTCTCCTCCCTATACCTGTGGGTAAAAACTTAGGCATAAATCGCAATCTAAATACAATTTATAACTTGCATTCGTCAAAAGACGTAGTGAAAATTAGCAATACACTTATGCACTTATAAGTCGTAATTGACGAATGCGATTATGTCGCAGTAGAATAAGTCCCAATTGACGAATGCTATTTATAAGATGCAATTCCTAATCCAATACAATCATAAACGCTATTTATAAGTCTCATCTACATTTGTCACACTTAGTTTTAAACTATTAGTGTCAAATTTATTTGTATTGATGTAAATTAATTATAAATCTATGTTACTTTATAAGTCTAAATAAATTGTAAAGAAGCTGCAAATTTCACTTGGTTTCTTTTTGGACTAGTTTTTCTGAACAAACAGGGATAGATATAAGTTGGCTAAGAAAGAGGAAAGTTAGCAGTTGCGGCGGCCAAGACTGCAGCTTTTAGTCGTTTGTATGAGGAACTCGAGGGCTGAGGTGGGGATAAGAGGTTGTTCTGTTTAGCCAAGGCACGAGAAAGGAAGGCTCGTGACTTGGACCAAGTGAAGTGCATCAAGGACGAAGAAGGTAGAGTTTGCTAGATGAGGGGCTTATCCTTCGGAGATTGCAGACCTACTTCCATAGTCTCTTGAACGAGGAGGGGGACAGGAACATTGTACTGGGTGATTTGGAACTCTCTGGGAGTCGTTGTGACTTTGGGTATTGTAGGCAGATTAGAGTTGATGAAGTGGAGGGGGCTATGCGTAAGATGAGCAGGGGCAAAGCGACCGGGCCGGATGGAATCCCAATGGAGTTTTGGAAAAGTGCAGGCAAGACAGGCTTGGAGTGGCTCACTAGGTTATTTAATGTCATTTTTAGAACGAAGAAGATGCTCAAAGAGTGGAGGTGAAGTACAATGGTTCCTTTATACAAGAACAAGGGTGATATCCAAAATTGCAATAACTATCAGGGTATCAAGCTGCTTAGCCATACTATGAAAGTCTGGAAAAGAGTGGTAGAGCTAAGGGTGAGGAGGAGTGTGTCTATTTCCGACAACCAGTTCGGGTTTATGCCGGGACGTTCAACTGCAGAAGCCATCCACTTTGTTAGGAGATTGATGGAGCAGTATAGGGAGACGAAGAAGGACTTGCATATGATGCTTATCGACTTAGAAAAGGCGTACGATAAAATGCGGAAGGAGGTTTTGTGGAGATGTTTAAAGACTAGAGTGTACTGGTTGCCTACGTTAGGGTGATTAAGGACATGTATGATGGATAAGAGACCCGAGTGAGGACGGTGGATGGGGACTCAGACCATTTTCTGGTTATGATGGAGTTGCATCAGGGGTCGGCACTCAGCCCTTTTTTGTTTGCCCTGACGATGGACGTACCGACGCGCCACATCCAAGGGGAGGTGCCGTGGTACATGCTATTTGCAGAAGATAGTGTATTGATTGACGAAACGCAGGCAGTGTGAACGCGCAGTTAGAGGTATAGAGGCAGACTCTCGAGTCTAAAGGTTTCAAGTTGAGCAGAACCAAGACATAATACTTGGAGTGTAAGTTCACTGGTGAGACTCAAGGAGGGGAAGGGGAGGTGAGGCTGAACTCGCATGTCATCCGTAGGAGAGTAAGTTTAAGTACCTTGGGCCTATTATTCTGGGGACGAGGAGATTGATGAAGATGTCACACATCGTATTGGGGAGGGATGGATGAAACGGAGACCCGCTTCCGGTGTTTTGTGTGACAAGAAGGTGCCACCGAAACATAAACAATTCTACAGAGTGGTGGTCAGACCGACTATGTTGTATGGGGCTGAGTGTTGGCCAATCATGATCGTTCATGTCCAGAAGATGAAGATAGCAGAGATGAGGATGTTGAAATTAATGTGCGGACACACCAGGTTAGATAGAATTAGAAATAAGGTTATTCTCGACAAGGTGGGTGTGACCCCTATTGAGTACAAGATGCCGGAAGCACATCTTAGGTGGTTTGGACATATAAGGAGGAGGAGCACAGACAACCTGATGAGAAGGTGTGAGAGGTTGACATTGGAGGGCCTACAGAGAGGTAGAGGCAGGCCAAAGAAGAGGTGGGGAGAGGTGATTAGGCAAGACATGACGCAACTTCAGTTGACCGAGGACATGACCCTTGATAGGAAGGTATGTAGGTCGAGGATTAGAGTAGTAGAGTATAATTGCAAATGGCCTAAGTCAGCTGAGTGTTGATTAGTTGATTTTGCAGTAAACTTAAGTTAATTGTAATTCAATTCAAAAGCCAGATTTCCCTCATATTAAAAGAAAATTTCTCCGAATTATTCTTTTTTCCGTTAAATGAAACTCTAAAATGCACTACTCTACATACTAGTACAGCTAAAGAAGGCATATGCTTACTACTTGTTCAGCAGCAAGACTGTATGAGAAAATGGGGATTGTCTAAGGCAAATATGACTAAAGAGAGAGTAATCATAACTAGAACTTCTGCATGTAAGAAATTTATTTTGTGAATCTTCTATACAATGAAAATGACCTCTCTCTACATTCTACTCTCTCTCATTTCTAATCCTACTCTACAAAATCTCATGTACCGAAGAATTTTCACCATAGTCCTATTTGTTGGTTTTTTAAAAGATGGGCAGTAAAAATATTAAAAGTATTGATTGAAAATGTTTCTCAATAATTTTATTAAGGATAACAACGCTTTAAATAGTCAATTAGGAACAAAATCTGCAGAAAATTCTGCATAAGAAAAATTTAAAAATCCCAAAATATCTCAGCTAACCTAAAAAATCTAACAGAAATTTAGATTTTAAAAAGTAGATTTATTCTAAAACTAAGCTAACTTATTATGCTAAAATAATGCACCAGTAACTGAAGCAAATCATCAACACTCCTCCTTTGCTTCACTTGCTCTAAAACAATTGCTCCTCCTCAATTACTGCTTTTGTTGTTTGTGCTTGAGGATTGTGTTGAGCGTCTTTAAACTTACACACTTTTGTAACATGACATGTTTGTTTGCAAATACCACATATTGCATCATGCACCAACAAAATTTTTCTAGGTGTGTTTTCTTTTTGCAGTATTTGCAAAGAGGATAATTGACATTTTCATTTTTGTTTTGTCCATAAAAAGCACCTTCAGTGACCATTTCTTGTCAAAATGCTCTTCTTTGTTCTTGTGCTTGAGGAGCACTTATTAATTCTGCAACAGAGATGGTAGATATATCTTTAGACTCTTCTAGAAAAGATATTTTGGACTCGAGTCTCTCTGGGACTGTCACAAGAATTTTTTTGAACTATTCTATTATCTTTGAAATCCTCGCCAAGCAACCTAATTCTATTAACAATAGAAGAAAACCTATCAAAATACTTAGTGATAGTCTCGTCTTCTTGCATTCTAAGAGATTCAAAATCCCTTTTCAAATTTAAAACGGAAAAGGGTCATATATGCCAGTGAACTATGCGAATTAGGACAGATATACCCGTCGTTAATAGTTTGACACAGATATGCCCAATCCGTCCAATACTTGCTCATTCATGCCCTTAGTTTAACAGAACCGTTATTTTGTCTTTCTTAAATAACTAATAATCGTACCCAACCAAAATATGCCGAACAGTTAGGACGCAACCCACCCTTATTTCAAAGATATTTTTGGATATATTATTTTTGTTTAATTGAGAAATTGTGTGATAATCATATTTATTTATTTGTAATTTGATAATCATTTTTTTTTGTTATACATCATTTCGGGAAGTAATCCTACTAAAAGTAATAATTGATATTTATCTATTATTTTAATAATATAATATTCAAATTAGTTTGTGCTTTCTTCAACCATTTTATCATCTAATTTTATTTTTCTCAGTGATGCTTGTTATGAAATAATATTTGTTATTAAATAATTAATTAATAGAAAGGATAAGAAGCACCATTGTTTTTAACAGTGGTGTTTGGTATGAAATAATATTTTTCATGAAATAATTAATTAATAAAAATGAAAAAGAAGCACCACTTTTTAGCAATTTATTACTTATTTCTTAACAAGCTTGTACTGTAGAAAATAATACAATAAACTAATCATCAACCATATAATATTCACTTATCTAAACAAAAACGGATCCATCGGGTTAAATTATAGTTAACATGGAGTTATTCGTATTTGTATTGGTGAAAAACACAAATAGATTGTGAGAAAAATAAAAATAGATGGTAAAATGATTGAAAAAAGCACAAACTAATTCGAATATTATATTACTAAAATAATAAATAAATGTCAATTATTACTTTTAGTAGGATTACTTCCCTAAATGATGTATAACAAAAAAAATCAATTATCAAATTACTCAAATAAATAATTATGATTATCACACAATTTCTCAATCAAACAAAAAATATATATCAATAAATATCTTTGAAATAAGGGTGGGTCGGGTCCTAACGAATCGGGTCAACAAATTTTGGTTGGGTCCGGTTATTAATTATTTAAGAACGACAAAATAGTGGTTCCGTTAAACTAAGGCATGGATGAGCAAGTATTGGACGGATTGTGCATATATGTGTCAAACTATTAACGACGAGCATATCTGTCCTAATTCGCATAGTTCACTAGCATATATGACCCTTTTCCGAATTTAAAATCTGCATTTGTCTGACTTGATCACTTCCTTGGTACTCCTTTTTAAGCTGTTCCCAAGCTTCTTTTGTTTTCTCACATTCAATGATTTTAGAAAAAAATGAATCTGCAATTGAATTTTGAATCACAGTTTTGGCTTTGTATTTTTTGATTTTCTCTTCTGAATGATTTTTAATTTGGGCAAGAGTAGGATTTGCAGGGAGTAGGTGTAATGGTCTATCTTCCATTAAAACTTCCCATAAATCATAGGCTTCAAGATATGATTTCATTTTCACTGACCAAATCTGATAGTTTTCACCAGTGAAAATTTGTGGGGCATTCAAAGAGAAACTGTTGTTTGCCATGTTTGCAAATGGGTTTTAAAAATTGATATTAGTTAAAAATGATTTGAAAATGGTTCTTTGGAGGAACTCACAGATCCCGTAAGACCAATGAAGCTCTGATACCACTGTTGGTTTTGTAAAAGATGGGGCAGCAAAAATATTAAGAGTATTGATTGAAAATGTTTCTCAATAATTTTATTAAGCATAACAAGGCTTTAAATAGCCAATTAGGAACAAAATCTGCAGAAAAATCTGCTTAAGAAAAATTTAAAATTCTCAAATTATCTCAACTAACCTAAAAAATCTAACAGAAATTTAAATTTTAAAAAGTAAATTTATCCTAAAACTAAGCTAACTTATTATGCTGAAATAATGCAAGAGTAACTGAAGCAAATCATCAACACTATTCATAATCTCCTCAAGCGGGAAGCGAGATCAGTGAACACATCCTCTTTGCAAGGTATTGTGAGACCGCCCATTGGATGATCAAAGCCAAATTCTTCTTCAGCTTGGGATAACAAGTCTCGAAATAAAGGCTGGCTCAGGTATGATATTGGCACGATGAATCGTTTCTTTTGGCTCTCTCCTACGTATACAGCGCAATGCCCCTTTGGAACACCTCCAATTGTTGAAGACCTCCTTAGGATTCGATTAGCCTGAATAAAACGGAGTCACTTTGATACCCGTTATCTCAAGGAATATGATGTAACTGCAAATGATGAAGGAATAGCCCACAGTGATCTTTCCTGTCTCTCTATGATTCAAATATAATGCGGTGGTTTTTACATGAAGCAAAACCAGCCAAGATGACAATTTAAAGACCCCTTAGCACATGGTTTGTTCTTATACCAACTATTGAGTCTGCAATGAGGGACACTTAATGCATTATGGACAATTTTATGGTAACGGATATTGTAGGGATGGAACGAATGGGAGATTGTGAAGTGCTCTTTGGCGTTTTCGAGGCTGGCTCAGAACTTTGGGTAAGGGGTTTTTGGTTGGATTTGGAAAGTGAGTTGAAAAACGAAGGAGGGGCTGATAATTGGACAGTGAACTGTAGGTGTGGGGCTCGAGACAATGATGGTGAAAGGATGGTTTCATGTGATATAGGTGAGATATGGAAGCACACTCGCTGCTGTGGGATCGAGGATTCTGAGGTTGTGCCACCGTTGTTTGTTTGTGTGTGAGGCTTGTTGCACTTCACGTGCACCTCCAAGAGCACAGAACAGCTTTGAGTTTGGTCATTAAGCGGCATTATTAGTGCCTTGTGATACTCAATTTGGCATGGACATGATATACTGAAGTGAGGGGCAGAATGGCAATTCACTTAGGACAAGATTTGTATAGTCATAACAAGATAATCATCATATAATCAGTCATACACTTGTGCAGTTTTTCTGTATTTTTTTCTGTTGTTACACGTGTTACTCGATTCTTGCAAGGACAAACTCAATAATCAATGATGATTCATATATCCCGCGCGTCTCCTGCTTGTTTACACATTTCTTTCAGCTACTAGTTTGATAGAAAGAAATAAGAATGAAAAACAGCAGAGTTGTCTAGGTAAATGTGACTAAAATGATTAATAAGAACTAGAACTTCTGCTAGTCATAAATTTTACATGCGAAATGTTCCCTCCAAAGATTCTTATGGTTCTAAACTATACAATGATTTACAAAATTTCATAGGCAAAAGAGTTTGCACCACGGTCCTACTCATAATCTCCTCGAGCCGGAACTGAGATCGATGAACACATCCTCTTTGATAGGTATTGTGAGACCGCCCATTCACCATTGGATGATCAAATCCAAATTCTTCTTCAGCTTGAGGTGACAAGTCTTGAAATAAAGGCTGACTCAAGTATGATATTGGCACGACGAATCTCTTCTTCTGGCTCTCTCCTACATATATTGCGCAATGTCCTTTTGGAACACCTCCACATGTTGTAGACCTCCTTTCAATTCGATTAGCCTGAATAAATGGAGTCATTTTGATACCCATTGTCTCAAGGAGTATTTGTTAACTCTAAATGGTTAAGGAACAGAAAGAACAACAATTTGAGAATTGTACAGAAAATGGAAGTTTTTATTTGTGATCTGGATACTTGTGTTTTGCTCGAATCCATTGTTGTCCGAGTATATATATAATTTAACGGCAAGTTTCATACTCAACTAGTGATAGACAACGTCACATGAAGTTTCACATGGTTTTTCTTACTCTGTTATTTTCAAAGTATTCAGACCATAAATTTGTTGAAGAACAACACTAGGCCCAACTGCTTCTCA
Organism: Nicotiana undulata; assembly: GCA_005239495.1. Classification (NCBI taxonomy): domain Eukaryota; kingdom Viridiplantae; phylum Streptophyta; class Magnoliopsida; order Solanales; family Solanaceae; genus Nicotiana; species Nicotiana undulata. The sequence goes on from ML271376.1 coordinate 12,361, forward strand.
GAATGGATGAAGTTGATGACTAAGTATCACATGGTATTGCCTTCTAACTTCTTGGAAAGCACTTAGAATTTGTGGAATAACTCATACTCTGATTAACCTAAACTATTCCTCTAAAACTCAGCTTTAATGCATTTGTTTTTATAGCACAACTAGCCAAGATGACAATTCAAAGGTCCCCTATCTACATGACCAAGAAGGGAGAAGCACATGGTTTTGCTTCTAACCTGCAGTTTCTCATCCAATGGTTTCAAATTATTGGCATTGGTGAGAAGTACTCCAGTATGAAAACTTCATTACTAATAGGCCCCGGTTGCCGATCAAAGAAAAGAAGAAACTTAGCTTATCCACAAATTTAAGGCCCCATATCATCATATACAACAGGCATCAGCACATGGCTTTGCCTTTGGTTGTTGGTAACAAAACTTCGGCTCCAACTCAAAGCCTGTCTACAACCTCTTGTATAAATAACCCCCTTTTCTATGGACATTTTTCATCATCCAGTAAAAGCATTATCTATTCAGTCATCAAAAGGTTCTAAATTTCTAGTTTACTTTCTTACTTCCAAACTTACAAGAAAAAGAAAAATGGAAAGAAAGACAATGCTCAGCACTAAGAAGCTCATCAAATTGGCAAGGAGATGGCAGAAGTTCGCGGCCAAGCAGAGGAAGAAGATTTCATTTCCAAGAAATGGCAGTGATACAGACAGTTGTAGTACATCATCATCCTCTAGTGCCGGAAAAGGCCATTTTGTAGTCTATACAACTGATCAAAGGCGCTTCGTTATCCCTTTGGCTTGTCTTGAAAATGAGGTCATTATGCAACTTTTAAACATGTCAGAAGAAGAGTTTGGACTACCAAGTGGTGGCCCTATTACATTACCCTGTGACTCGGCGTTCATGGACTACATCATTTCACTAATCAAGAAAGGCGTAGCCGCTGGAGATCTTCTCAAAGCATTGCTCCTCTCAATTCCATCATGTTGCTGTTCAACTTCTTCTATTCGACAAGAGAGTGGAAATCAACATATTCTTGTTTATTGAGTCATGAGAGACTCATTTTGCAAATGACAGCTCAAAATAGATTGTATAGCAGTAAAAAATAGGCAACTGAGAGCTTGTATTATTACAGATGGAGTAGAGATTTACCTTGAAATTAACCAAATCTATAACTCCTTTGCAATTTAGCAATTCTCATCTTGGAAATGGCAGTATTATTTATTTCAGGAAATGAACTTTATCCATTGAAACTTACAGACATATGAATCACGCCGCGTAATTCTAAATGACATGAAACCTTAATTGTAAAGAGTTTAAATGAAGTGAAATCACAAAATGTTCCCCTTTCAGGCTTTCTTTTCAGTTAAATTCATACTTGATCAATCTAGATTGAAAAGGAAGCTGCAAATGAGAACAACCATTTAGAATGTAATAATAAAGCTCAGTGGTTACTCCTACAGCACACTAATCAGGCCACCCCTTCGATTCTTGTTTCTGGTCACAGGTCATTCATGATTCATATCTAAATGTACAAATGGATCCTACAAGTTTTCCTCAGGCAATAATACCAGAGCCAAGGGCTTAAAAGATGGTAAAATGGTCACAAATATATCAAGATATTTACGTGTGTAGCTAATTGAAAGCATCAAATTCTGCACTTCCAGATATTTAGGTCAAGTAACTAAGCTGAGCTCTCACACTGCATGCACAATCATGTGATTTCGTATCTCTTTTTCGCTTCCATTAGAAAAAAATGTGGAGTTCACCTGCTCAGATTTACCATATATCTGCAGATCTGGAGCTGTAATTAGTGATAGTAACACTTAATTGCTGGTGTCAATAAAGCTAGCAGCATAATTGTGCAAAATTTCAGGCACAACCGTCTACTGAATGAGGAAACATGAATTAGACCTAGAAGTCGGATGTTGAACCCACGAGCACTTGTGATTAACTATTAACTAAATTAGACAATCGTAATTATCTAAACAAGAATTAAACCTAGAAGTATTTGACTCTAAACTAATCTATATCTATATTATATTAAAAGGAGAGTAGTGAAGCATGTGGTTAAGCCAAGTGGCAAGCTAAAAAGAAGTCACTTGGCAATTTTAAGACAACATTAAAATTTTGAATTATAAATGGAACATAATTAATGAAAATAGTTAATAAATCTTATACTCAATCCAAATAAATCTTAGACAAATCTAATCAACATATCTACATTTAAATTTATATTTATATGTATATTTGTAGCTATATCTATATTTATATCTATATTGATCCACCTATAGATTTTTTTTCTATATTAGCTAAAAACATGGAGGTAAAAAATTAACTAAAAATTATAATAGAAAAAATAAAAAATATAGAAAGATGTAGATTGAGATAACCTGTGACTATTTATACTTTGGAGTAAGTTAAAGTAAAATTAAAATTTACTTAAGATATTAAAGATTTATTAAGTTTAAAAATTAAATAAATTCAAGCGGCAAAGTAAGATCTTACATAAGTATATAAATTATATATAAGGTAAGGAAAAAAATTAAATAATTAGTAAAAAATATTTTAATAACAAGAATAATAATGTCATCTTAATATTGATCAATCGGGAAGACTGATATTTTTTAAGTAAATATTACCATAACGTTCAGATATAATGGGTACAAACAATTAAGAAGGTAACTTTTTGGGATTAACATTTGAATTGAGTGCAGTTAGTTTATGTTTGAAAGCATAACATATTTTTTTTAAAATACAGTCAAATTTAGAAAATAGAATAATAAAACTTATTTGAATTTGAGAAAGTTTTTAAGTTTTTATCTATATTATATTTGAATGAGTGTGGTAGAAATAGATATTAAATTCAAACAAGTTAATAAAAATCCACATTACAATGTAATAATAGTAGGTACTGAATAATATAATATCAAAAATTAAAAATAAATAGAGAATTTTTTTAGACTTTTTATCATAGAAAAAAACGTAAAACTTATTTAAATTTGAGATGAGAAAGCTTTTATATTATGATAAGAAAATTCATAATATGAATAAGTCCACGTAACTCAAGTCTAATAGATAAAATTAAAAACTAAAAACATTGAATAATAGAAACAAATTAGAGATAATGCAAGGATATTTATAAATCATAAATTTGGAAAATAAAATAAATTAAATATACAAGCTTAAAATTAGAAAGGGAAAGGCTAATTGATTTTGAAATTAGAAAGTTGTTAAAATTAAATATACAGTACTTATAAAATAAGCAAAATTATGTTAATTTATTAAAAAATTACTATTAGAAATGAAAGGGAAAGGCTAATCGAATTTGAAATTAGAAAGTTGTTAAAACTATGATTAGAATGCTCAAACTATAGATATTATCACGAAAATGAAGTCTTATTTATGAAAAAAATAAATAAAATACAAAATAAATTTCTAATATAGGTAATTATACTAACGAAAATTAAAAGTTAAATTTGTATTAAAGCTAAAAAGAAAGAAAATTTACATAAGAAATAAGCTGACACTGAAAATATTACTACAATATTTGGATATAATGTGTTCAAACAACAAAGAAAATATTTTTCTAGGATTAATATCTTAATAGTGCTGTTAGTATAAGTTTGAAAGCATACCATATTTTTTTGAAACTGCGTTCCAATTTTGAAAATAGAATGATAAGCATTATTTGAATTTGAGATCGAGATTTTTTTTTTCTTTCATAATTTTTTTGTTTTGAAAAATATTACGGAATGAAATAAAATGACAATAAAACATATTACTACATACATATAATATGTTCAAACAATTAATAAATTATTTTTCTAATATTAAAATAAAATTTAAGAATATAAAGTAACTTTATAATATAAGTAATTTTATTAATGAAAATTAAAAATTAAATTTATATCTTAAAGCTAAAAAATATTAACTGCATCTAAATCAAATAATTATAAGAGAACTCAATACATTTGGAACATAATTATCAAATAACTTATGTATTAATATTTTAGCCTACATCAATTTTACAATTTAAAATAAAATATGATATTATTTTGATTATAGGTAAAACATTAATGTAAAAATTAATTAAAATGTATAGTAGGGAAGAGAATCTATAAAAATAGAGATAGTGTGAGCCTGTGAGGATACTTATACATAATATTAATAAGTAAATTAAACAATTAAATTATATTTAATAATATTACAATTATTTCAATTGATTAAAAAATTCCGAATGAGAAGATACAAGGATAAAAATATACCAAATTTCAAGAATAAAATATTTCTATTTATTAAAGACTATTAAAAGAATAATGAGCAAGACATTAATTTAATTATTAAGCTAATAAAATATTTTATGATAGTACAATAATATCAAATAATAAATAATACAATAACTATAAGTGAAAAAAGAAAAAGAAAAACAATTTGCGTACAAATAATTTGATGAATAAGACATATTTAACTTTTGGATAAAAATAAAGTGATAGTAAGAAGTTTATTAATATAATATGATCTATTGTGTTCAAACAAGACAGATCACAACATGATATGTTTAGTATTCTTTAATATTTACAGCGAAACAAAACTCAAGACTAAAATCAAGGGGTTAGGTTGCTACAAATATAAAAAAAATAGGTTATGCTTTCGAACAATAATTTCATATCCTACTTCATAATTAATATCTTATGTTATATAATTTCTATTTGAGAGATTTATATATTAAGGTTATTTGCACATGATTTAAATAACCTACATCACAATTTAACATAATTTGTGTCCGCGCATCGCGCGGGTACTAATACTAGTTATATTAAAATGAGAGTAGTGAAGCATGTGGTTAAGCCAAGTGTCAAGCTAAAAGGAAGTCACTTGGAAATTTTAAGACACCATAAAAAGTTTGGATTATAAATGGAAATATTTTTAATGGAAGTAGTTTAATAAATTTTATACTCAATCTAAATAAATCTTAGACAAATCTAATCTATATATTTACATTTAAATTTAAATTTATATGTATATTTGTAGCTATATCTATATTGATCCACCTATAGATTTTCTTTTTCTATATTAGCTAGAAATATGGAGGTAAAAATTAACTAAAAATTATAAAAGAAAAAAATAAAAAATATAGAAAGATGTAAATTGAGATAACCCGTGACTATTTATACTTTGGAGTAAGTTAAAATAATTAAAAATTTACTTAAGATATTAAAGATTTATTAAATTTAAAAAATTTAAATAATCAATAAAAATTATTTTAATAACAAGAATAACAATGTCATATTAATATTTATATCAGGCAAACGAATATTTTATACGTAAATATTACTACAACATTCAGATATAATGGGTTCAAACAATTAAGAAAATATTTTTTGTGATTAATATTTTAATTAAGTGCAGTTAGTTTAAGTTTGAAAGCATAACATTATTTTTTGAAAATGCAGTCAAATTTTAAAAATTGAATAATAAAACTTATTTGAATTTGAGAAAGTTTTTAAAATTTTATCTATATTATATTAGAATGCATGTGATAGAAATAGATATTAAATTCAAAAAAGCTAATAAAAATCCACATGACAATGTAATAATATTAGGTATTAAATAATATAATATCAATAATAAAAAATAAATAGAGAAATTATTTTTTAGATTTTTTATCATAGAAAAAAAACACTAAAACTTATTTAAATTTGAGATGAGATTTTTTTTATATTATGATAGGAAAAGTCATAATAAGAATAGGTCCACGTAACTCAAGACTAATAGATAAAATTAAAAGCTAAAAATATTGAATAATAGAAATAAATTAGAGATAATGTGAGTATATTTATAAATCATAAGTTTAGAAAATAAAATAAATTAAATATACAAACATAAAATTAGAAAGGGAAATGCTAACTGAATTTGAAATTAGAAAGTTGTTAAAATTAAATATAATATTTAAAAAAATTAGCAAAATTATGTTAAATTATTAAAAAAATTACTATTAGAAATGAAAGGGAAAGGCAAATTGAATTTGAAATTAGAAAGTTGTTAAAACTACGATTAGAATTCTCAAACTATAGATACTGTCACGAAATTGTAGTCTTATTTATGAAAAAATAACTAAAATACAAAATAAATTTCTAATATCGGTAATTATACTGATGAAAATTAAAAATTAAATTTGTATTAAAGCTAAAAAGTAAGAAACTTTACATAAGAAATAAGTTGACAGCGAATATATTACCATAACATTTAGATATAATGTGTTCAAACAACTAATAAAATATTTTTCTATGATTAATATCTTAATTGTGTGAAGTTAGTATAAGTTTGAAAGCATAGCATATTTTTTTGAAACTGCGTTCCAATTTAGAAAACAGAATGATAAGAATTATTTGAATTTGAGATGAGATTTTTTTCTATTTCATAATTTTTTTATTTTGAAAAAAATTACGGAAAGAAATAAAATGACTAAACATATTACTACATACATATAATATGTTCAAAAAATTAAGAATAATTTTTCTAATATTAAAATAAAATTTTAAGAATATAAAACAACTTTCTAATATAGGTAATTTTATTAATGAAAATAAAAAAAGAAAGAAATTTAACTGCATCTAAATCAAAAATAGTTGCAAGAGAACTCAATACATTTGGAACATAATCATCAAATAACTTATGTATCAATGTTTTAGCCTACATCAATTTTATAATTTAAAATAAAATATGATATTATTTTGGTTATGGATAAAAAATTAATGTAAGAACTAATTACAATTTATAGTAGTGAAGAGAATGTATAAAAATAGAGATAGTGTGAGGATACTTATACGTTAAATTAATTTAAAATGAATAAATTAAAAAATTAAATTAAATTTCATAAGATTACAATAAATTTAATTGATTAAATAATTCTAAATAAGAGGATACAAGCATAAAAATATACCAAATTTCAATAATAAAATATTTCTATTTATTAAAGACTAAAAGAATAATAAGCAAGGCATTACTTTAATGATTAAGCTAATAAAATATTATACGATAGTACAATAACATTAAATAATAAATAATACAATAACTATAAGAAAAAACCAAAAGAAAAAAGAATTTGTGTACAAATAATGTGATGAATAAGACATATTTAACTTTTAGATAGAACAAAGTGATAGTAAGAAGTTTGTTGAAATAATATGATCTATTGTGCTTAAACAAGACAAATCACAACATGATATGTTCACTATTCTTTAATAATGACAGCGAAACGAAATGCAAGACTAAAATCAAGGGATTAGGTTGCTACAAATATATATATATATATATATATATATATATAAAATAGGTTATGCACTACGAGATTTGAAAAATAATTTCATATCTTACTTCATAATTAATATCTAATGTTATATAATATTTACCTGAGAGGTTTATATTTTAAGGTAATTTGCACATGATTCAAACAACATACATAACAATTTACCATGGTTTGTGTGCGCGTATCGCGCGGATACTAATATTAGTTAAATTAAAGGAAAAAACAGATAGTGAACGTTGAACAAAAGAAGAACGGATTTTTATGTTATCAATGCGATGAAAACGATAGACCAGGAGGTGGTAAAGTTGTTGTCATGTGACCAGGAGGTCACGGGTTCGAGACGTGAAAACAACCTCTTGCAAAAATACAGGGTAATGCTGCGTACGATAGACCCTTGTGGTGCGGCCCTTCCCCAGATCCCGCGCATAGCGGGAGCTTAGTGCACTGGGCTGTCTTTTAATGCGATGAAAACGACCTAGGATTATGGGCTATCTAACAATCCTATTGTATTCTTAAATTGAATTGACTAATATCTAGTTTATTGATTGACAGGGTTAATACTGCTCATAAGAATCTGTCCAGTTCTTACTCGCCTATTCAAGCTAACCTTAGCCCTATGTGTCTATGGAGTTAGAATTAACAAGAACGCATTTATAATTCCTGTACATCAACTAAGCAAGACAATTAGGTATATGTTTATCCTAATGTCACGACCAGAAATCCCACCTTCAGGCCGTGATGGAGTCTAACGTTGAACCCGCTAGACAAGCCAGCGTTTGAATTAAATTGACTTATTAACAATTAAATAACCAAAAATAACTAGAACAATTATAAAAAAAATGCGAAAGTAATACAAAATTCAAGAATTCAATAGAACTCCCGTAATAATTTTACTTAAGTACAACCCCAGAAACCGGTGCCACAATCTCACGAACAGTCTAAGAGTTTACTAAATACAATGGTCTGATATAAGTAGATACAACTGTCTTGGAACTACTGAAATAAGACAGAAAATGAGAGAAAAGGGTAAGAGGTGACGCCAAGGCCTGCCGACGTCTGCAGGACTACCTCGGTGTCGCCGTGGACTGAAGGATACTCCCTCGCTCAGTGTCCACTGTGTCCGGCGCTGGAATCTGCACATCATAGAGAAGTGCAGGTGTAACATCAGTACAACCGACCCCATGTATTGAGTAAGTGCCGAGCCTAGCCTCGGCGAAATAGTCACGAGGCTAGGACACGACAACAAATAACACCTGTGCAGTTCAATAATATAACAGGAAGTAATGACAGGAAATAAACAAGTAATACAACTACGGGGGAGAATATGATGGGGATAAAGGGGCCACAACTGCTAAAACAACAGAACGAGATAATAATTGAAATGTAGAAATAACAGCAAGAATTTAATAGCTCGGAACAAGTAAATAAACAGAAAAAGGCACGGCATTTCCCCTCGTGCATAACCTCACAATCACTCGACATGGAATGTCCCCTCATGCATAACCTTACAATCACTCGGCACGGAATGTCCCCTCGTGCATAACCTCACAGTCACTCGGCACGGAATGTCCCCTCGTGCATAACCTCACAATCACTCGACATGGAATGTCCCCTCATGCATAACCTTACAATCACTCGGCACGGAATGTCCCCTCGTGCAATAATAGATAATCACTCGGCACGGAATGTCCCCTCGTGCAATAATAGATAATCACTCGGGACGGAATGTCCTCTCGTGCAAAACCTCACAATCACTCGACACGGAATGTCCCCTCGTGCATAACATAAATAAAAGCAACAATTAGACAGGAAAATACAACAATAGAAAACCTCAAATACACAGAAATATTCAACAAAGATTCTATCGTCCCGCCAAGGGACTCAGCTATAACGAATCTCACTCAGAGGTATAATTCAACGATATAATCCTCAACCGAACGAATAATCAAATAACTTTCCACATCATTAAATACTCTCAATATATCACTTCCAGAATGATAAGAAATCCTTAACACAGAGAATATCAAAGAACACAATGAAAATTATCAAGTTCGACTCACCGGCATGCTTGACCACAACATATAGGTACCCGTCACCTCACCTATACGTTGGACATGGATTAACACATAGCAAATAAGACTCTATACCTATTCCCTCAAGCTAAGGTTAGACCAAACACTTACCTTGGCTCCAAGAATGCAAATTAAGCCTCTAACACCGCTTTTGATAACAATACGATAGGGGTCCAAGAATTACTACAGAAAAAAATCAAGAAACGTGCGGAAA
>ML271377.1:7798-24945 GCA_005239495.1 Nicotiana undulata
GGGGTTCATTTTACTTTTGTATACAGCCTTGGGCTTACTTTCTTCTTCATTATCACAGAATTTCCTGGTGATGGTCAGGGAAGTAGGAAGGGTGTCTAGGCTTGGCCATTTCTGCCTTGTGTAATCATTGTACCCTTCAGAAGGTACACCTAGCATGTCACCCAGCTCCTTCGTGTCGAAAGAAATTTGAACCCTTTTCACCAGGTTGGTGACTCTTCCATCCTTCACTTCATCATTGGCCATGAACTCAATAATTTCATTCCTAGCCAATCTGCCATCCATTTGAGGAACCATGTTCTTCCACCCTTGCACCTCTAGTTTTTCCAGCAGCAAGACCATCCCTTCTTCCTCCAAATCCTTCAGGAGCCTACCATTCAAGATAGTTCGTTTGCCAAACTTGGCCAACTTGGCCTTTTCACTGTCTAAATCATCCTCTTCTTCAGCAATCTTTACTTGTTTGATTTTCACTGCAGACCTGGTCCGTTTTGCTAGGGTAGATGGTTCAGCAGACTTGGATACAGATGTAGACTTTTTAGAAGAAGTCTTGGTTTTCTTTGGCTTGGGGGTCTGAACCTCTACCTCAGCAGTTACCTTTTCACCTTATGGACCAGGTCCATCTCATCCACATCAACAACCTCAATAGGCTTTCCCACTTTTTCTTTCCCTTTGTCCATCCTTTTCTTCTTGCTTTCTTCTAAAGCTTTTTGTAACTCCTCCTCACTTTGCTTCAGCTGACTCCTTGTGGCTCTTCCTCTTGGGAGAGGAATTTCAGTAGTTTTAGAAGGAGCAACCTTCCTTTTATTGTTGGCTCATGTTGTTCCAAGGGTCTTTGTTTTAGGAGTTCTCTTCTTCTTGGGTTTATAACGGATGAACCAGGTTCATCTGTTTGCTTTCCAAGATTTACCAACCCTTCAACGGCTTCTCCAGATCCACTTTCCCCTATTTTCTTGCCACGTTCTTCCACCTTTTCTAACGCTGCTTCACAGATAGTCATTCTACCAGTTTCAGAGGTGGGTGAAGAATCAACCACTCATTTCCCTTTTCCCCGCTCATCATTTCGCACACCCTCACTCTTTTTTTATTTTTCTCTTTATTTTTACCTCCTCTCCTTCTGGACTCGGGCGTTTCCACATCCACCACAGACCCAAGAAATATAAACCTATTTTTTTAAATTTTTAGCCAAATCAGAGATGACCCCAGTAGAAGGGTTTGGAACAGATGTTACCTGCTCAAAATCAGAAGATCCATTTTCTTCCCCCTCAGTCGCAGACTTGAAAGAGTCGTTAGAGTTTTGGGGTTCATGGGCTTGGCTTGCTTGTAGTTGTGCATTTAATTTCCTTGAAAGCGCACCTCCGACCACAGTTTTTCGAGCAAGCATTTTTACTCGTCTTCTCCTAGGTGGAGGGGTAGTGGAAGATGAGGAACATTGTGGGGGTGTACCGGGGTTATCACCAGGTTAGTCATTTTGTGTTTGATTCTGTAAGGAAGGTGATGGGTAGGTTGAATTTTGGAAGAAGAAATAAGAGAGAAATTTTGACGGTGTTAGGAAATATGAGAGAATGGCGGGGGTGATGATGAGTGATTTAAAGGGAGGGGGTAATTAATTAATAACGGCAGGTTTAGCAGTCAATTAGAAGCCTAATCAGACTGTTCAGTTTTGAAAAGATGGTTAAGGCTTCCCTAGAATCTATGTCATTTAATTTGGTGAGGATTTTTTTCAACGGAACTAGTTCAATTTAATTAGATAAGTTTAAGAGATTTTTGGACTTAGGTAGAACTATGCTCATGATTTACATATTAGTATTTCAAATTGTGCGGAGTGTAGAAAACATATTGTGCTATCTAGACGAACCAACATGGATGAACCAGGTTCTTCTCTGAGAATCCTTTTGAGCATGTCTCAATTTACCAAAATAGAGAAAATATCATTATAAATTAGTGAGTCATTTTAACACATGGCACATGAGTATACTATTTACAGTATGAGACTGAGCAAAAATTAATCTAGTTATTTACACAAGTTCCAGATTGTCTAACCAAAAAATTGTTGTTTTTTTCAATTTTTCCTTTTTTTCATTTTTTTCGTTGTACATTCTGAACTGGTCCCATTAGGTGATCTTAATCATCCATAATTCTAACTTGTTCCTTTCAAAGTGATCTCTACTTAGTTGTGCTCGGTATTAGTTGTGCATCAACAACTTGTGATTCCCTGGATGAGGTGCGAGATGTGATTTCTGTGTGTTGATGTTGGGCCAATCTGGAAGACTTGAGGCCGGGTTTTGACTGTATCTTGAGCACTGAGGTGTTGATTGTGTGAGCCTATGCTTGTGGACTTATATGTCCGGTAGTGTCCCTATTAGTGGAAATGGTGCCTAGATGGATACGTGATGAGTTTGATGTGACCACGAGATGAGTTCATATGATTTGAATGTGACAAGAAGGATTTGCTTAAGGTGTTAGAACGAGGCTCTGTTTGATAAGAGGTTTATTTTCAGCTTTTGGTTGTATTGGGCAGATGTTGTGATTTCAGGTATGTTTTGTTTTCAGACTCGTTCGAGGACGAATATTTGTTTAAGAGGGGGAGGATGTACCGACCCGACCAGTCGTTTTGACCAGTTTCACTTTGCTCGGTTGTTTAAGGGCATGAGTAGCTTTGTATGATGTGTTTTAACTTATGTGAATCGTCGGTTTTGGTATTTCAAGTTATCCGGAATTGATTTGGGAGAATGGTCTTAGCTAGAAGCTCTAATTTTGAAAGATTTGACCAAGTTTTTGACTTTTGAGTAAACAAATTCGGATTTGTATGATTCGGTTAGCTTCGTTGGGTGATTTTAGACTTAGGAGTGTGCCCAGAATGTAATTTGGAGGTCCGTGGTAGAATTAGGCTTGAATTGGCTAAAGTAGGAAATTTAGAAGTTCTTAGGCTTGAATTCGACGTAGATCTAGTGTTTTAGTGTTGTTTTGGGTGATCCGAATGTTCGACTAAGTTCGGGTAATGATATATGAATTGTTGGAATTATTGGTGGGAAATTACCAGCTATATCCATTTATAAGTAGCTCATTACAAAAATTGGCCAATTGGCAAAATATTACTAATATTAGCCAAATTAGCCAATTTGCTATTTGTAGCAAAAAATTATCAAATTCTTGCTTTGTTTTGAGTGGGTGTTATCAGAATAGATTGGGCACAACTTAAGGAGCTTGAATCTCAGTTTTGGGATGATTTGGTGAAGTTTTGAGGTAGTTTGAATTGAAAATTCGAAGTAAAAACTGAACATGAAAAAAATGATATGTGTATCACACTGTGTATCATTTGTGTATCACATATGTATCATATTTGTATCAATTGTGTATCACATGTATATCCATGTATACCTGTGTGTGAGATACATGTGTCGCAGAAGACTTTTTGAACTCGATTTAATTACGAATTTTGATACAAAATTAGTCCAAATCACCTCAGATCTTCCTCAAAATTTTGTATATCGATTTATCTATATATTTTCAATGAATTTCAACTATACCCATTGAAAAATTCCTTTTTTGTTTAGATTTTTGGAATATTGTATCTATTTTTGTATTTCATCACCTTATTTGCTACCTTATCCACGAAATTTCCTTTCCGTATTGTATCTAGTGTTGTTAATCACGCTTAAGAATATGGAAGGTGATTTTTGTATGTGATTCTTTGAGAGAAATAACTCTATTATTTGGCTTTTCATGTATTGTTGGCTAGTTTTGGTAAGTCTATGATTAATGGCTAGAGGTTGGTAAGCTGAGATTTATTTGGGATATTTGTGTAAGTTTCCTATTATTGGTTGAGGTCTCGAGGGCCTCGGGTGAGTTTCGAATAGGTTTGGGTTGTGTTGTGCTCGTTTTTCTTATGTTTCGACGTCGTTTCTTCAAGCATAAATGATATCATATTGAACATATGAGCTCCGATTTCTTTTTTGATTGAAGCATTATATTCGTATCGTAATTACGGACACGTAGCAAAAAAAATCGTTGAATTTGAACATCGTATAAAGATTTTATGGTAAATTTACTAAGATTGCCAGATTTTTCAGATTAATTACGACATTGCCACTGACGGCGTATTTAAAAATCTCCACGATTTGCAAATATTAAAACCTACATATCTCCTTTATTATAAGGTCAAATTGAGTGATTCAAAAGCCTAAATTGACTAGAATTTCACAAGCAATCCATTGGAGGCATAATACGCAAGTTTCGAGATCGTTTGGCACGAGAAACGAGGCAGAATAACTGGCAGAAAAATATACAAAACAAGGGTTTGTTCTTTCGGTAATATTTTGAGTTGGGGAGCTCAGATTTGGGCGATGTTGGAGGCGATTTTCACCATAGGGATTTGGGTAAGTGTTCTCTAATCGATTTTGGTTATATTTCATGAACCCATCTTCATTTTTGGGATTTGATTGATGATTTTAAGGTGAAATTGAGGGAGTTAGAGCTTGAATTTTGGAGAGTTTTAGGTAGGGATTTGAGGGACCAAACGGAGTCCGATTTTGATAAATTTTATATGGTTAGACTCGGGAGAGGACGAGGGTTTTGATTATGCCATTGTTGACTAATTTCGCGATGTGGGCCCGTGACGAGGCCAACGTGTATAGGATTTTCTTGCTCGTGCTTTATCAAATTATAGTATAGTTTATGATATCGTCCCATAGAGATTAGAACATCTATGCTACAGACTTTTAATATTTCACTACTATTTGAGAGAATCAATTTAATGCAAAGTGATTGAGGGTTAAAGCTTGTTAATTACTTGAACAAAAATCAAGAACTTTTGAAAGAATTATAATTTAAAAGAGTTGGGAATCGTTGAATTCACTTGATAGTATATTACAATAAAATCTCAGTTTTTACATGTATTTCTCTGAGGAATAATTCTTATTGCTAATACAATTATATTTAGCTCGCTAAGAAGTAGTCAATTAATAACACTTCGTGAGGTTATGTGATTAGTTGAGTTAAAACTAGTGACGATTAGACCGAAATATATTTCTTGCTTGAATTGTGCCAAGGGGTAGTAAAAACTTCGTGAGAATATTTTCACTAAAAAGTCAATAACCTTGCCTACAACAATTCCTCCGTGAGAATTAAAACTGAGGCAAGCAAGATTACGAACTTGAAATAATAATTTATTAAAAATTACTCTCACTCTACTATTTTTCTTATTAGTTATTATATATCAATTTTGCTTCGTGAGAATTACAAAATCAATATAAAAATAACTTAGAGACAAAAATATGTAGAAGTGATAATAATGATTAATTAAAACTATTATTACGGTACAATTTAAAGTATAAAAAGAAAGTTTCAAGTCAAGGATGTATTAAACTGAGCTTCATCAACTATCCCAACAACAAAAAAAGATTACTCCATTATGAAGTAAGAAAAAACTAATTTAGAACAAAGAACTTATGAAGAAATATTATTCTTCTAAAAGAAAGACAACTAGTAGAAAATACTTAGAAAAGAGAGAGACCAAAGAGTAGTTTTCTCCCGTCCGACTCTTCTCCTCTCAATATATTATGAGTGTCTATTTATAGAAAATGTGTAGCAAAGGTGAGATGATGTAGCAACTTTAAGTCTTGATGTTGTGACTTCAAAAGTTCATGTTGTGACTTCAGCATTTGTTTCGCTCTTGTTTACCACGTACATTGCTCTTTTTCCTCCTTGTTTTGCTTGTAGTACTCTTTCCTTAATTTCATCTTTCCTCTACAAAACTTGTTAGAAAATATAAGGGAATCAAATATATTTATTCATAGTTTATTTAAAAATCCTTATTTATACGTATGAAAATACATGAATAATTTATATTCATCAAATTCCTCCATACTTGAACTTTTACTAGTCCTCGAGAAAAAGTAATTTTTTTTTCCGAACAACTCTCTTCAAACCTCATTGTTTGCCTTGTGGAGAGAAAATTTATTCAAGATAAGGATTTTCTCATTTCTTAAAACTGATTAACCTTTTCAACCTCACAAAACATTTACCTTTCTTATGATTCCATCTTTGTTTGGCAAGAACTTGCATTTCTTCTTCTATGACTCTTAAGAATTGATGAATTTATGGCCACCAACAATAAGAATTGTAGCTTGCTCATTATGTAAATCGCCGCTAATGTAGTTTAAACACTATATTCTGAAATCTTTTAGGGCCTTTTTCGGTTTGTAATGTTAGGCTTCATGCTGGTAGGATAAAATGAATATTTATAGTGACTTTTTTTTTGTAGCTATTGAAGCAATATATATTCTGAAATTTGAAGCGATTTCCTCTTCTTCATTTTTTTTATTTGACAATATTTTTTGTACAATAGAGTTTTCTCTATATATGAAGAATCTAAATGTATATTGCTTCTTTGCCTTTTCTGTTGCCTTTTTTTATTTTATTTTATTTTATAATAAGTTCCATCCTTGAATTTTCAGCTAAAGAGAGACAATTAGGAAGAAGTAATTACATATACATGGGTACCTATAACTTACTGGTTCAGATTGTGGTTTGACAATAAGGAATGGTTTCAGGCTTCAAAGTTGGGTACTAGGGATACATTTTTTTTTTTTGGTTTTGGTTGCATTTTCTGGCCAAAAAGGGAAGAAATCAAAGAAAGCCTAATTCATTTTTCAAAAATTAGTGTCAACTATTATTTCGTCTTGACAAACATTCTGAGCAAGTTCTAGTAAAGAATTATTGACTCTACCTGTTGATGTTCATAACTCTTCTCAATCCCAATGATTTCTTGAGTTGAAGATGCAAATCCTTGCTTTCACAAAATTGGAATAATAAACTTGGAAGTTATGTGATTCAAGAAGAAAAGAGTTAATATTTTAAAAATAAAGAGATTTATTTTGTGAATTTAATACCCACAGTAAAACAATAATCCATGAAAGAGAATTATATATAAGTAGTACTTTATTTGTGAAAATTTAAACTCTTTTTTTTTGTGTGTGGTTATCTTATTGTTGAACTTGTTAGATACTTCCCAAACATTGAAGAATGATTTTTGCTTAAGCATCGAGCTCTACAACCTGTTCCTTTCTTCAATACTAACCAAAAATAAATCACGTTGTCAATATGTTAGAGCAGCAAAGTCCAAACAAAATAGCTAAAATTAGGTAAGGTGCATATAACAGTACTGCAACAACACTAATAACAAAAATATTTTACACCAGTTATACATATATATATATATATATATATATATATATATATATATATATATATAAGAACTTTCCAGAATACTTTTAACAATAATACAAAAGAGAGACAACATTAATAATAACAACCAACATAGGCTAATACTATATAGGCTAAATAGTAAAAGGCATGAGCTTTCCATATTCTTTCCCAAAATATTGACTCCCCGACACTTAAAACTTTCATCCTCCTGGATTAAATCTCATTATGAAGCTATTTGTTCCTCCTACATCATCACCAGCAAAATAGTTCTCCTCCCTTGGCTGTAAGGAACCCCGTTGCGTAATCGGAACATATGTCCAATTTTTCGAGAATTCATCTGCCTCAATTCTAGGCTTCTTTACCATCTCACTTTGTGAATTTGGTTCCATCATACTTGAATTTCTAACATTGGGTATAGACAGAAGAGTATATCCGGAAAATATAGTAGTAAGATCAATTAAATTTGACAAATTTCCACTGTCATGATCTGAAATAATTGGTGTCGGGACCGATGGAGGTCGTGGTAGATGGTTTTCTAAGGGTGGTAGAGGTGGTAGTTGTTGTGCCATAGCTTGTAGTTCTTCAGATGAATAAAACTTCGGGATCGGACATGAAGATGGATCCATAAACTGCAATGGTGAGAATTGAATAGGCTCATTGTAATGCAAAAACCAGGCCAATCTCTGCAAAAAGCTTGAATTGTCATAAATCATTGAAGAGTTGTAAATGATATCCTGCATTTGAACATGTCGCATTTGTTTCAAGTCTTCCTTCACTTCATCAACTTTAACACTCATTTATTTTTTAATCTCTTCTACTTCTTTCTTTATCTCATTAACTTGTTTCTCCGTAGGCTCAAATTTTTTAGCCAATAAGTCCATGATCTGCCTTATTCCATTTTGAGAAACAAGAGTTTGCTTTCTCTTTTTTCTCAAGAATTATTCTTCCTCCTCTTCTTTTTTTCTTGGGCCAACAGTTGGATGACTCTTCGACCAAAACCTTTTATCAATCATTTTTTCGGAAGAAACTATTGGATTAGGATTAGGCTTATTTCCGACACTCTCAAGTAGTTTAGTGATGGTAGAAGGAAACCAACGAGTTCCAACAGATGTATCATACCTACATGCTAAGAGTTGTCTATTGATAATGTTTCCTATATCGATAGGCATTCTTGAACAAATGGCATGTAGCAAAGCGAGTCGATTCAAATAAACATCTGTACCATTGCTATTTGGAGTTAATATGTGACTCAAAGATTTAAGAAGGGGTCTTACCCTGTGCTTGAGGTTTCTGACCTTAAGGAATCCTTTATCACCGGAGGTTTCGAATCCCTAATCTGCTCCAAAATAGCAGAGTGCATCCTCTATTGCGTCCAAATGTGGCTTCGGTTGGTCTAAGAAGGCTTGAGTCTTGCGATCATCCACTGGTGCTAGCCTGTAGAGCTTGCTGATCTTCTGAGGTGAAAAGTCCACCCTTTTTCCTTTTACAGTAGTGAAATTGCTCTTTCTTCCTTCCATATTCCTTAAATTTGTATCCTCCATTGATTTGTTGGATTTCAATTGCCCCATATGGAGTAATATCTGTAATATTATAAGGTCCTGTCCACCTGGATTTCAATTTTCATGAAAATAGCCTCAGCCTGCTATTGTAAAGAAGTACTTGATCTCCAATTTTGAAACATTTTTGTCGGATCAAATTGTCATGCCATTTTTTTGTTTTTTCCTTGAAAATTTTAGTATTTTCATAAGCTTCCAACCTCAGTTATTCCAATTCATTAACCTGTAAAAATTTCTTTTTACCCGCAGAAGTTAATTCAAAGTTTAATGCTTTCAGTGCCCAAAAAGCTTTGTGTTCTAATTCGACAGGCAAATGGCAAGCCTTTCCAAAGACCAATTTATATGGGGATGTTCCAATTGGCGTTTTGAACGCCGTTCGGTATGCCCATAATGCATCATCTAATTTTAAAGCCCAGTCTTTTCTTGAAATTCCAACAGTCTTTTCAAGAATTCTTTTTATCTCACGGTTGGAAACTTCAATGTGCCCCTGTGTTTGAGCATGATATAGTGTTCCAGTTTTGTGAGTCACACCATATTTTGATAGCAGAGCAGAAAATTGCCTATTCATGAAATGAGTTCCTTGATCACTAATGATGACTCGAGGTGTGCCAAATCTAGAAAAAATATTTTTTTAAAGAAAATTACACACTGTATGAGCATCATTCTTCCGTGTTGGGATGGCTTCAACCCATCTTGATACATAATCCACAGCCACAAGGATATATTCAAATGAGTGAGAAGAAGAAAAAGGACCCATGAAATCTATTCCCTAAACATCAAATATTTCACACACCTATATTGATTGTAATGGCATCTCATCTCTCTTAGTGATATTACTTGTTCTCTGACACCAGTCATATTGTGCAACATATTCTCGGGCATCTTTAAAGAGTGTGGGCCAGAAGAATCTGACTTCTAAAACTTTAAAAGCCATTCGATTTGCTCCATAATGTCCACCAATTGCTCCATCATGACAGTGAAATAGAATTTTATTCATCTCTTCTTCAGGTACACACCTTCTAATGATATTATCTGCATAATTTTTAAATAAGTAAGGTTTATCCCACAGATAATACTTTGCATCAGATATAAGCTTTTTTCTTTGTTGGTAAGAGAAATCTTGCGGTATCCACTTTCCAACCAAGTAGTTCGCGATATCTGCAAACCAGGGTGGTTGAGTCACAATTGTGTCAACTGAAAAAATATGTTCATCGGGAAATTCTTCTTTTATCTCATTAAACTCACGGGGAGGATTTTCTAATCTAGACAGGTGGTCAGCTACTTGGTTCTCTGTCCCTTTTTTATCTTTTATCTCAAGGTCAAATTCTTGCAGAAGTAAAATCCATCTTAATAACCTAGGTCGAGCATCTTTCTTAGCCAAGAGGTATTTTAAAGCTGCATGATCAGTAAAAATAGTAACCT
The DNA here is from genome assembly GCA_005239495.1 of Nicotiana undulata. NCBI lineage: Eukaryota > Viridiplantae > Streptophyta > Magnoliopsida > Solanales > Solanaceae > Nicotiana > Nicotiana undulata. The sequence goes on from ML271377.1 coordinate 17,980, forward strand.
TGGTTCCTATCGAATAAGAGCGAAACTTATCAAAAGCAAACACTACTGCTAGTAACTCTTTTTCTGTCATGGCATAATTCACTTGAGTCTCACTCAATGTCCTACTAGCATAGTAAATGGGACGGAAAACTTTATCCTTTCTTTGGCCTAAAACAGCTCCAACTGCTGTATCACTAGCATCACACATGACCTCAAAAGGTTGGTTCCAATCAGGGGACACAACTACAGGTGCAGTTGATAATTTTTTCTTAAGAGTGTCAAAAGCTTTTATGCAATCACTTGAAAAATCAAACTTAACATCTTTCATCAAAGGGTTAACATATAATCAGGGCTCATAACATATAGTTCATTACGAGTAGAAAAAAGAGCATGATGTGGGGCCTAACTACCCAGACATAGCAATAATAGCCGCTACGCACGAACTCTCGTCACTTGGTGCGTACGTAGCCCCCACAAACAATTACACATAGCACATAGAACACCTATGGGGACAATTCCCTCTTACAAGGTTAGAAGGGAGACTCACCTCGCTTCGAAGATCCATACCCGGCTTCCAAGCCTCTACGACGACTCAAATGGATGCGCAACGCCCCCAAACTATCCAAATAACGATAATTCAATGAAATGACCAAAATGCCCTCGGGCCCACGTGCCCGGACTTCGAAATTTCTTGAAGAAAATCTCTACCCGAAGTTTTACTAATTCAATTACACAATTTACTCAAAAATTTATGCTCAATTCGTGGCAAAAATCACATTTACCCAAATTCCAAAATCCCAATTTTTCCACAATTTTCATGTTCAAATCCATGTAATAACCTTGTATTTAAATCAAAATGGGAAGAAATTTACTTACCTAATGATGCTTGGCGAAAATCCCTTCTTAAAGCACCCCAAAATCGCCACCCCAAATGAAGAAATGAGGAAATGGCCAAGAATTCCCGGTTTAAAACAATACACTGCCCAACGATCCTTCTTCGCGAACACGGCAAGACCCTCGCGTTCGCGAAGCACAACTCTGCTTCGGCGCCAAATCCTTCTTCGCGTTCGCGACCCTAGGCTCGCGTTCGTGAAGGTCACCTGCCTAGAACCATCGTGTTCGCATTCCACGCCTCGCATTCGCATAGGCCAACGACCCCCAGGCCCCCAGCTCCCATTCCTTCTTCGCGTTTGCGTCCCTCCAGGCGCGTTCGCGTAGAGATCCCAGGCGAACCCTTCGCATTAGCGTCTACCACCACGCGTTCGCGAAGGCCAAATTTACAGCCCCTCAAACTTCCTTCTACGTGAACGCATGAAGCCCACCGCGTTCACGAAGAACAATTTCGACACCAGCAAACCAACAACAACAATTCTTCCAAAATTGACCCGAAACCACCCTGAAACACACCCGAGGCCCCCAGGACCCCGTCCAAACATACGACTCAGTCCTATAACACCCCACGAACTTGCTCGAGGCCTCAAATCACATCAAACAACGACGAAATCACGAATCGCACTAATATTCAACTTTATGAACTTTGAAATTTCTAACTTTCACATCCGACGTCGAAACTTATCAAATCACGTCCGATTGACCTCAAATTTTGCACACAAGTTATATTCGACATTTCGGACCTGCTCCAACTTCCAAAATCGCATTTCGACCCCGATATCAAAATCTCCACTTCCGGTCGGATTCTTCAAAACCTTCAAATAGCTATCTTTAGCCAAATGACCTCCTGACCTCCGAATTCACTTCCGATCGCGCTCCCAGCTACATAATCACTATATGGAGCTATTTCCTGACTCAGAATCCAAATCGGACATCTACATCAATGAAATGACTTTTAACCCAGATTTATGAAATTCTTCCGAAATGATATCTTCCATAATATACGCCGAAACACTCTCGGGTCATCCAAAACCCCATCCGGACATACGCCCAAGTCTGAAATCATCATACGAACCTGATGGAACCTTCGAATCCCAATTTCGAGGTCGTTTACTCAAAATTCTAATCTTGCTCAATTTCTTCAACTTCAGGCTCTCGAAATAAAAAAATTCCTCTCAATTCAACACCGATCTCCATGAATTTCAATTCCGACCATACGCACAAGTCGATATGCCTGAAATGAAGCTGTTCATGACTTTCAACTGCTGAATGACGCGCTAGAGCTCAAAACGACCGGTCGGGTCGTTACATTCTCCCCCACTTAAACAGATGTTCGTCCTCGAACGTGCCAAGAACTTATCTTGAGTCATCTGAAACCACTGTTTAACACATTGTGCACCTGCCCGTGCTGCCACAACCCAGTTGAGCACATAAGCTTGATCAAATCTGAAGATATCCTACTTAATCCACACAAGAAGCTCTGAACTCAGTTCCGACACCAGAAATTCTCTGCCAGGCCTGATTCTAATACATGAACACTATAACAACTACCACACGAGGCATCGGAACACAACTGCGTACCCTTGCTGAATCGGCACCACACACTGCATAACCCATCACCTGACCACAATGACGCTCCCTGAACCTTTTTGGCCAAAATTCTACGATCCTTATGCTCCCAATGCACCTTCTAAGATATATACATACATCGTGCTACAATGCCGACGATACCACCACAATAGAGGAGATGTGCAGAAATTCCTAACCAACTGCAGAGTTAACCATACATTGAAATCTTTTCTCTTGACTTAAATCATCGTCTCATTATGAACCAAATACTGGTATTTGACCTGCAATATACTTCCCATAACCTCATCGCACTTGACCCCTAGTCCATTAATCTCGCCTTACCCAGTATGAACTATTCAAACAACCAATCACCCCAGACATGACAAACCATCACACACGATGCCACAATGCGCCAATAGGCCACAATTCGAACACGATACATAAGGAATTGACTCGGGAAAGGACTACTCAACTAACGCAACTAATATGATTTTTTCTCAGAATACAGGAAGTTTAACATAAGGGAAATAAATATAGGGAACCGTACTCATCATCACATTGTTGCGGCGTGCAACCCGATCCGAATGACATACCCGTGGCCAAGTGCCACCCGGTCCCATCACAAAATTCACATAAGGAGATATACACGGAGCTGGATTTACTCACTATTACAAATTACTGAATATCGGTCACAAGCACACTAAGTGCATGACACCATTCTGGGGAGGCTGATAGAGCCATATGCTACAAAACTTAAGCACAACCGAGGTGCGATATATATATTCTGAGTCTCAAGAGCTATCCTGCTCATATAACCTCATCACTACGCGGAATCTCCACACATAAGAAATTATCAAGCCGTTTCACAACTCACACGGCACAATCATAGATAATATATATAAATTGACGAAGGCGGAACAATATCTGATATTCCAACATCCCTTCTCAAGGAGCGCTGTACTGAATTGAACACATCTAACTCCCATGAAGCCCATGATCTTATTTTAATCCATTCACACACTTTAAGTCAACTCCGATGGCACTGAACTAGTCCAATAGCTTGACCTGGGTCCATAGCAACCCACCTTCTTTTCTCATAACACACAAGAACAACCTCCATAGCCGGGACAACACCCTACAAACACAATCAACTGAACCGAACGCCTCCCAGGCATAAATTCTAAATTAAGCAATATTACGCTTCTTTACACTTGGTCTAATTCTTCAACCAATCAGGTGACTACATGTCACACTTATACAATCTTCCCGCGGTCATACTCCCACGGCCTTCCACACAAGGTAACAAGCATGCACATCCATACCACCGACCATCCTAAGGCATTAAAACAATCTAAGGACCCGTAACCATGATGCAAAGCCTCTTTCATCAATCACCGATCTCAGACGTCACTGAAGACAATGTCATCTTATTTCAAACATTCAAATTCCCTAATCTTGCTCCTCCGAGCTCGTGACATCCTTATTATCACCGAACCGCGATCTCGATTCTTACTTCCAGTTACATACAGCTTAATGCACCCGACGTGCCAACAAAGAACAGCGTAGGAATTCCATCATACTCCTGAACCACTAATAAGGTGAACACTTCATCATAGAGAAACCTTTTACTTACCTCAATTCATGATAACCATAACAACACACAAGCGAATTCTCACAATCACAATACATGCAAATCCTTAAGTAGTAATTTGAACCACCATAAACCTTCCGAAAATCTGTCTATACCTGACAGGCCATAGCACCTGAATGCTCCCAGATGAAATTCATTATGACGGCCGACTTTCCCCACACGCATCTGCACAACCGTACACATACTCAATCACACCGAAGAAACTGATCACTGCCGTACCTGCTCCATTTCAACCATGGCTAATAGATCTATCTCCTTTTAGTCATCTTTAATTGCCTCAGAGATAAGTGACTTTCTTTAAATTATGACAAACTCAACCCTCACTCATCCGAGTGACCTTGATTCACGAGACCATGTTGCCTAAACCCCGCAACCCGTCTCATACTCTTCTGATAATCTCTCTTCAACCCGGAGCTTATTTCCCTCACTCCTCCATCACTATCCTGCATGTTGAAAATAACACAGAACAGTCCAACCATTTTCCTTTTCTCCAAGATCATACTGCAAAAGCTTGATTCTTAATCATACTGCTGCCTGAACCCTTAAACATCGCATTCTTAACCTTCGAATTCGTTAGGACCTCTATCAAGAGTCACCCACTCCGACTGGACCCGAATATAATCAACTCGAAGGCTCTTTGAGCACATGAACACCCCTTTTTAATGAAGCACGTGACTGAGTCACTACCCTTACAACTTGCTTATGGCTTAAGCATAAATTCTGAATATTCCAAAGCCTAACCCTGGCCCAACAGGACCATCCCTGCATATTTTCATCAAATCCCACGCACAATCACCGTTTTACTCCTTTCCCTTAGCTGTAACAACTTGCCAATGTGGGAACAATCTGCATCCTCATGAGGACACAACCCCACAACCCAACTGCAGGTGGTGGGACTCCCCCACTTAGCCCGAAGCTACTCCTTGCACCGCTCTAGACCCGGCTCAGATCCTTTCTCCTTTGACGACATGACCTTGTTCCACCAATCCATCCAATTCTTCTGATTTCTCCTGTTAGCCCTCCTTAAATATTTGAATTTTCTAACACCATTCACACATTCTACCTCCTATTGACTAGCCACTAGGACTCCTCACAAAACTTACCAACCCTACAACCGCTAACCTACTCACAGAAGAAAACCCACCCGATGAAAGTAGCCAACTGACACCTACCATTACGCTATGCTCCACTCTTTCTACAATACCAAGACCGCCATCCTGAGCATGTACCCATTTACCGACCTAACCAATCCGTCCGCTCGTCCTAGACACCTACTAAATGCACTACTACATCTTCTGATTCACCACTATGCTGCCGCTCTCCCACTTGTCCCAACTTATCCCCTCAAGCGCTACCTGACTTCCTCTCCTTACACCTGATCTTTTAGAATTGGCACCACCGCCCAATACTTCTCACATATCTTCCTCCGTCGAATGGTGCCCACTTGCTGCCTCAATTCAGTACCATTCTCCGTAGCTCTTAAATCGGTAGATCCCCACAACTTTAAATCTTTACGAAGATCATCTTCCTCGAGCCGCCTTCATTAAAAGTGCTTATTCAATATGGAACCACAACACCCCACGACCTCTGAAGACCGCTTCTTCAACACTAATTCACATCACTCCAACCCAACGCAACCGAATAGCTATAACGTCGACGAACTTAACAGATTCCATTTGATCAAAGGCGACGATAGCTTATTGCATGTGAGTACTCCGCCTCACTTGAAAACACCAATCCTTACTATTTTATCAGCCCAAAACCTGATCATTTATAATCCAAATGCTTTTCCTCCGCCGAAAAAGAAATACTGAAATCTCGAAATCACACTCTGAGAAGACCTCCCTTCAAACCGTTCATCACCCCAACACATGGGCAAACATTCTATCCTCATATCAACATCGCACCATAACCAATCGTAAGTTTCATAACCACCTGAGCATGGCCTCAAAGTTCTCAGAATACAGCTACTAAGCTGAGATGACATAAAATTCTTCCGCAGAACAACGATGATAGCCTCAATCAACTACGCTGGGAGAAACATCCCGCACCACATCCATAGTATCATTAAAAGTCCTCAACCCTCGATTCATAACAAGCGCTTCGCGACGCGTAAGATTGAGTAGGAAGAAGCATATGCATAAGCCTTAAAAGAATCAAGTCGCACGATGAGGAATCAAGAAGGGAAGTACTCCTAACAACCTTGTAGCCTCTCGAAGATAAGTACAGACATCTCCGTACCGATCCGCAAGACTCTACTAGACTTGCTCATGACTCGTGAAACCTACGGGAACCTAGAGCTCTGATACCACGTTGTCACGACCCAAAACCTATGGGTTATGATGGGGTCGGACACCACTGTCAGGCAAGCCGACCCCTTAATCAGTTTGAACACTTTCCTGTTTAACATTTTAGAATCGAAGCTTCTTCTTGCATTTTCATTATTAAATAAATAAATTCGTAATTTAAATATGACAAGAAACCAACTTAATACAAAAAAAGAAATACCAAGACATCCCCAGAACCCGGTGACACAAGTCCATGAGCAACTTCTAAGAATTTATACAATTATACAACGCTTGTCCGAAAAACAAATTGGACAAAGGCAATAAATATAAAATATAAGTACACAGAAGGGAGACTCTGCCAGCTGTGGAACGCCTCTGGATGAATGCAGCCCGTATAAGTCCCCAAATCGATCACTGTACTATAAAGGTACCTGTGCAACGCAATGAACAGAAAGTGTAGCATGAGTACATATACATATATGTACCCAGTGGGTATCCCGTCTAATCTTGAAGAAGTAGTGACGAGAGGTCGACTTGACACTCACTAAGGTCCAACAGTATGATATAACAATGATAAAACGAATAAAA